>JAOUQT010000047.1:10359605-10383222 GCA_025769995.1 Xyliphius kryptos
ATATATACACTCTGCTCATAAAATATGTATGTGTATGAATGTATTAAGAACAAAATCAAATCAAAATTATCATAATCATTACAGAGGTCTGGATTTGGAATCATACTCAAAAGTGGAAACCATATGACCAGCTGACCCAACTTCAGTGGAAGTACATTGAGCGATTCCATATTTTTTTTCCCAGTGCGTGGTCAACATTCATTGATTTCCACAATTACTTTTTAGTGTTTCTGAAAGCCAACAAGTTGCACTTTGGAATGACATTATTGTATCATGTTCTTGATCTGAGTTTGTTCTACAAAATGAAATGTCTGAATGCGTGCTCATCCAAGACTGGTGATTCCATACTTTTTTGCCCATGGTTGTACATAGAAATTTGGAGCATTCAATTTACCTTGAATCAATGTTTTTGGATCATGGGAGGAAACCTAAGTGGACACAGGGAGAACATGGAGACTGTGCAAAAATCAAGCTGTCTAATCAGCACCATGCCATTATACCTGTGAGGATGATCACTTCGACAAAGGAGACGTGCTCACGAACACAGATTTAGTTAAAAAAAAAAAAAAAAAAAATTGTGAACAACATGAGAGAAAAAAGCCTTTTGTGTACACAGAAACAAATCTAACATCTTAAGAGTTAACCTAATAGAAAATAGGTGCAAAATCAAGTGTTTTCATATTTTCATGCAGAATATTTGACCATACAAATTAAATTTATATGATCACACCATCAACTTTGAAACTTTTTAGTCAAAATTATGCCCACTTCTAAGCCATATGATATTAAATCCTAATATTGACTTAGAAAACAATTGTCTTTGTTTCTATTGGATTCACTTTGAGGTTCAGCATTGCTAAATTGCCACTGTAGACTACGGAGAAAATCTGCTAAAGACTGCATACATAATGGCTGACTAATCTAAAAACGAACCTTCCAGCTACTTTACACTGTGTTCCAAATTATTATGCAAAAAGTGTTTAGGACTGATAAGGTAAGATAATAATAATTTGGAAAATGCATTTTAAGTGCATTTCAAAAAATTTTTTTAATTTTTTTTATAAATATACTGTTATTATTGGTAGTTTGTTCAAAACCCTTTCCGTCATTACAATGATTGCAATTCATACAGGTAATTTTGGAAAATCTTGAGAAAATATTATTTGCATAATAATTTGGAACACAGTGTAACTAGAAAGGTACATTCTGTGAGCAAACCTTAAAAGTTGAAATTTTAGTGCATGATCTGATGTGTACAGTGTGTGTGTGTAGTAATCACCAAATGTGTTTATATTTCCATTACAATTACAGGTTTTCCCATCCTGTAAGGTTTTTTTGGTTGTAGCTCAAAAAATGTGTAATGAGATACATGTGTAATACTGACAACAAAAGTATCTTCATGATTTAAATAAATGTATTATCTATATATCCTTTTTTTCTTTTCTTTTTACACATGCGCGCGCACACAGATTGACACAAACAAACTCTTTTACACAAATGATCCCCCTCTTTACACCCTTTAACCAAAAAAGGTCAAAATAGTTCATATGCTGAACACCACAGGACACAAATAATCTTTTGGTCTTTTTATTCAACTGACTTATGTTGTTTCAATTTTTCAAGTAAAACAATTTGTAATAACAAGGGAATGTGTGGAATGTAACAAATTAGCGGCAACTAATAGGAGACAAAATAAAAAGACCCATCACCACTTTCTTCATTCCCAAAAAATGTCCAGCCCCAAAATGAAAATTATAGCATATTTGCCACTGTTCAGATGGGGGGGAGGTGCAACCAAACTATTCTAGCAGGGGTCTTACGATAAAAATGACCAAGGTTGAGAAAAATGGCCAAAAGCAAGTTACCCCAAAAAATGATTTAAGCCTGGTTGCACTTTAATACAGATGCAACTACTGTGGTTGGAGATTGGAAAATGTCCATTACACTTTAAACACCAATATTTGGAGCTCAAGCTTGTTCTTTTAACAAGGCAGACAGGGATCTACTCCCTTGTGGATTAACAGGCACTCTCACTTTGTCACACTGACTTTTTAGACAGTTGAACAACCAAATTGAATGGAAAAAAATACTATACTAATACTAAAAAAAAGTGAAAATGAGTTTGCCTTTCACTTCCATATTGCCAGAAAGCAAGCGGACTTCAAGATTTTTCACAAGCTCAAAAGATATACAGACATTATGTGAGGTACCAATAAAGAATTAATTTGATTGAAAAAGATTTTTAAAACTATCACAATGCACTTCTGTGCCAGGGACAACGAGTAAGATGTGCAAATAGGGAAATGCAGGCTGGACTTTAAAATGGGGGAAGGGGTAGACACAAGACTAAGGTCTGAGCAGAGACAAACTCCAGCATAGTGCAGCAAAATTACAAGTACAGACCTGCTCTTAACTTACCCTGGAAGAATCAACAGAACCATTTAATCCATCATTCAACTTAAAACAAACTTTAGTCAACAGCTAGGCAAAGCGTTTCCTCCTAACCCAACTGTTTAAAAACATTGAACAAGATAACTTTCCACCTTCGTTTCAATTGTATCATAAATGACTTTTTGCGTTCACCTTTGCAGCACAAGTAAACTCTGTATAAAATGTATGACCTAAGTAACCCATTTTAACGATATTTCTTTTAGTATTCCAGTCTTTAAATGATTACAGTACATAGTGTGAACTAACACAGCTCTCTTCTCTAGATGTCCAAAGTCCTTGTGGTACAATGAGGTATTGTCCTTATGATATCATGAGGACTTCAATGCCACCATTTTAAGGAATACCATCCGCCATCTGTTTTCTTCTTCTACACAGAAGATGGCTTTATAGTTGAAAATGCACCCATGTGTTCAGCTCTCATCTCTGAAAGCAACAGGTTCAAAACGACCTCAATAATATCTGGCAAGTTTGCTCATCCTAAAACCTTGTCTTTCATTGCTGCAGTTTTCATGCATGATTCCAGCTTCCAGTTCTGTTACATTCTAATCAAGTTTTGGAAAGTCGCTTTTGACTGGCGGATGAACGGGTGTTGTTTGCTGGAGTGCGAGCCTGAGCAGCTGCTAAAGCCGCTACACTTCGAAGCACCCGATCAGGAGTCCCTTCACTTGATCCAGCACTTAGCTCTGTCTTATCATACTTTTGTGACCGTCTCCCCCATTTGCTATTGCGACCTCTTTTGTCCATTTTTTTCAACTTGAATTTTCCCCTTTCATTGTCACTTCCCGATGAAGGGGCTCTTGAATGAGAGTGGAGTCGACCAGTGCTCCGTGAGCTTAGGCTGCGAGTGCACTGACTGCTATTGCTGCTGCTTCGACTTCTACTGCTGCCTGGACCCCTTTCGCTGCTAATACTACTGCATGCACTATGGCCCCTTGAAGACCTTGTTTCTCTGTGCTCATCTTCTCCATCGTGCTTCTGACCTAAAGCCATTTTCCTTTCTTCTTTTTTGGTTCTCTTGGCATCTAATTCTAAGGGAGGAACCAGGTTGCCTGGTCTCTGCCGTGTAGAGCGTGAACCTGAATCAGTAGTGCCTTGGGGGGATTCTGTTAAACGAGCAGAGATTTGCTGACCACCTATTTTTTCAGATGAATTTGTCTTAGGAAAGTCTTGTACTGGTATGTCTTTAGATTTTACACAATTCCTCTCAGAAGCTGGGTCATTTTGGGTCATTTTACTTTTTGTGCCAGAGCTTAGTGATTCCAGTACCTGTCCTCTCATTGCCAAAAGCTTGGCAGCAGCATTTAAGGCTGAGCAGCGTTTACTTAACAAATCAGGTTCAAGTGAAGTTGGGGTCACCGGGTGGGAGGCAGATTGTGATCCTGTTGAATTCCGGGTAACTCTAAGGAGTTTTTCCTTAGAGCTTTTTTTGTCTGACCTTTGTTTATTTTTGCTTTTGTCTTCATCATTGTTGGTCTCCTTCTCTAATCTCTTATGTGATGAGCGAGTGAGGCGCATTTCTCGTACAGAGTCTTCCGAGTCAGAAGAGGAGAAGTTGGAACTAGGTCTTCGGTCAGGTGTCATTGGCTCGTCATCAGTCTCTTTTTCTGCACCCTGCTTATCTGAATCTTTTTCTACTCGCGTCCTCTTTGTTTGCCCACCATCATCAGTCTTTTTGCATCGATTTAAGCGAGTATTGCATGAAGAAATCGAGGATGGAGAAGACGAGCACACAGACTCTTGACTGCTTTGTCTGCTGATACATCGTTTTTTCATGATTTTTTTATTTTCTTGCAACCCAGCATTACTCTCCACTTTTATAGATTTTGCCTCTGGAATGATCTGCATTACTGTCTCTGATACAGAAGTTGTCTCAGACATCAGATTCTCTTGTAACAAATCTTGGTTTTTCCTTTTCCCTTGAGACAAAAAAATTGTTGTGTGTTCATCGTTTAACTTTTCTAAATTATTCACATTAATTTCATCTGCGCTTTGAAAGAATTTGTCTTTCAGTAGTTCACTTGAATCAGGCTGATTCTGAGGTTTAAACTTGTCTGTAGTACATTGAGGACCATCTAAAATTATCTGGCTAGAAGAAGGTAAATAATGAGGAATCTCCTTAATTTTGTCAGTTGATTCTGGGAAAGACATAGAGGCTGTAGTATTTTGCTTTAAGTTGGAGGCAGCAACTTTTGTTTGTTCAGGCTTGACCTGAAACTGAGATGAAGCAGTCTCTGACGAGTTTGAAAAATGAGTTGTTTGCAGTGGTACAGCAAGCACACCAGAAGGCTGCACCAGTTCAGCAACTGGCTTAATACTGGTTGTCAAAACAAGCTCTGATGTGGAATCACTAAATTTTTGGGCATTTGTAGGTGGAGAGCCAGTTTTAGTGGCGCAATCTGAGATAATTTGAGACTTTTCTATTGTCTCATTGCTTTCAGAACACGATTGTGACACAAATTTAGGAGTAGTTAAGATTTGTTGATTAGCTATACACTGATCTGATGCCATGGCCAGGTGCAAAGTAGTGTCTTTGACTGACACATTTGAAGGTTCAGAAGATATTGCACTCACTGTACTACACTGAAAAGCTGATATTTTACAGGCAGACTCAAGATTTAGAACAGAGTTGACAGGTGAACTGCAAGACCTTTTACAGAAAGGCTGTTGTAAATGTGAAGTGGTCGTGTTATCTTGTTGGACTTGTTGAGGCAGATGTGATACAATCTGAGAATCAGACTGTGGGGCCTTCAGGCTTGTGTTTTCAGGTAGGTTTTGGGGAGATATTAGGTTCGGATTAGATTCACAAGTATTTGAAGATGTAGTGAATTGAATTGTTTGAGGTTCTGTTTCAGGAGATTCAGAGGAAATATAAGATGTAGAATGAACACTGACTAGCGAGCTTATAACTGGGCAATCAGAAACCGGGGACTTGTCAGTCAAGCTATTCAAGTTCACAAACGAAATACTTTTCTGTGAAACAGAAAGAGAAACATTTGAACAACCAGCTTCTTCACCAGGTTTCTCAATGTCTACTATATTTGTAGTGGAAATTTTACGAGGGCGGCCCCGCTTTCTTTTTGGTGATGGAGGTGAGCTTTGCATTTCCACCTGTGATTTTCGGACAAGTGTGTCCTGTTCAGTAGTTTCTGTTGTCCTAGGATGTATTCTTGGTGGTCGTCCCCTTTTACGCTTTACTGGCACAAGACTTGTGTTACTACCAGAAACAGTGGTAGAAGTACTCTCTTTGGGCAAGTTGGGCTCCTGTTTCTTTGGTGATAATGGAGTACGTCGTTCCAGTCCCCTCCCTCTACTCACAAAGTGTTCCCCTAATTGAGCAGCCATTCGAGACTCTGTTTCTAAACGCCGGCGCACTGGTAAATTTCGAAGAACAGGCATGTCTGGAGAATGTGTGGGGGAGTATGGATGATAACTTCTTCCAGGACTTAGGTGTAATGGTTGTAATATCTGTTCCTGTCCTGGCAACACCTGAGATGGTGACAATGGAGGTGATTTAGGAAGTGTATTATCTTTGGGAGACTGGCCCTGAAAAACAGGAGAGTGGGGGGTTGCATCTTTAGCGGATTCAGATTGCTCTGTTTCCTCCGATGAACCTTCATTATGCACTCCTGCACTACAACTTTCACCCCTTTTTCTTCGCTTTGGTTCCTTATCTTCGACGACAGTGACAAGTCGACCAGGAAGTTTTCTCAGGACCTTAGCCGATGGGGAATCTTCTGGAAGTCCCTTTAAGACCTCGCCATCAGCAGACTGGCGCTTACGCGGTGAGCGAGGATGTGGGCATGTAGGGGAAGCAACAGGTGAGTGTTGGCTGTTTGGTTCTGGCATTTGTTCAGAAGAGCAGATGGAGTCAACAGATGTCCTACTTTCACTCATGTTCTGTAGAAAGTTTGTTGACTGTACATGTGCTTCATGCTCACTGACCACTTCACAAAATATGGATGTTGATGCCGAAGCGCAATTACCAGAATTTATGTCTATACGTGGAGAGGAGACAAGTAAAGGTGATATATGTGGAGATAATGATGGTTGATTTTGGGGTGGTGCATCTCTGGAAATAAAAAAGTGTGTTTCTGGCTCAGATGTCAGATTAGTTCTGGGTTTCTGGTATTCCTCTTGGGCAGAGACTACATGTTCTTTGTTTATGCCTCTTCCTCGGAGACCACTGCGAAGTCTTTCAGAGACATCTTTGGGCTGTGGGGACTGGGGGCTGAGGCTAGACACTTCGACACAGTCCAAACTTGTCTCAGACTTGTGTTTCTCCCCCTTCTTTACTTTTTCCTGATCTGGTGGCAGAGTCATTGGAGATGCATCACCACATATTTTTGCAGGTGTTCCTCGCAGTCTAAAACTCACTCTTGTGGAGGGTGCACCTTTTTCCTTTTGCTTACGTGCACGGCGAGCTAAATGGTGCTCTTCTGGGCTGTGCTGCATGGAGTCCTCTTCATCATTGTCAGAAGACTGATGCAGTTTTAGACCCTCCTCTTTCGCCTGATCGAGCCCTTTTCTTGCAGCTTCAACTTGTTCCTATGAACATAAACAAAATAAATAAAATTATCCACATAGACTATTAGTCCTGGACCTTAAATCTGATACAGATTAAATACAAATTGAGGTATCCTGTTACTCTGCAATGTCTACTTAAAAACTAGATTGTGTCGCAGAAGACCATTTTACAACAATTTAGTTTTTTAGTAAACACATTTATGAATCAAATCTTGTTTTATTCATGTTAGTTTATAACTATTAAAGCAATAAGGCACCTGAGGTTGTGCATTATTATGAATAAAATCACGGAACAGACACGTCATAAAGCGTCATGCTATAACGCCCAACACATCTTTCCATTATTGTGAATAATTCAAGACAATGCATACCCTCTCATGCTTTATTGTTTTAATATATGAATGTACATGCTTTAGAACAATGCATTCTGTGATTTGTATATTATTGTACTTGGTGATATAAGGTTTGGATGCAGCTACTTGGCCATGAAGACTGCCGAAATTGCTGAAATTTCAGCAGTATGTACCTCAAACACTGCTGACCAGGCTCCAATATGATACATGGCTGACCCCTTCATGGCCAAGTTGCTATGCACATTGCTTAAAAATAGTAACAAGGGCGTGTTTTAAGTCAACCAATTGTAGCAGGTTCATTATATACAATGTAGTTTATTAGTAATTTAGACTTCAAAGACTTCACAAATCTTACCTCCGCCTGTTTTAATTCTTCCTTGCAAATATCTTCAAGAGATGCCTCTAGGAAGTTCATTGCATACCTCTCTATAGGAGTAAGCCGAATGGAGAAGACAGGGGGGGGGGGGGGGTGATACAAAGTAAATATACAGAAGCCTTTTAAAAATTTATTATGAATGAAATATTAGTCACCTGTTCAACCAGTGCAGCAATTTCTTGCTCTGCCTTAGAAAGTTCTTCCTCCTCTTGGTCTCTGCTGTCACCATCATCAAGAGGAATATTTTCATTAAATTCTGCCAGCTCAGCCACTTGTTCTGCTTTGGCTTGGGAAGCTGCAACTATATCCTCTTCATCCTCAGCCCGGCATAAGGCCTACAAAAAGAGAACGTGTTTACTAGTAATAATTGTTATTCCCCGATTTATCGCAAGAGTATGTGTACTGCATGAAGGAATGTTTGAGAGTTCAACATTGTTGGTTGGAGAAAATAACAATAAAAATATACCTTGTCAAACTGAGACGTTGTATCTATCGATTAACACGTGCATATTGTAATTTCTAATAGTCAAGGAAGAGATTTTTACCTGCTCCAAGATGATAGTTTGTTGTTTGTTGACTGCTTCTTCATCATCTATTAAAGGTAGGTTTGATTCATTTTCCTTCTTTTCAGCTTCACACATATCAAACAACTCCCTAATGGTTTGCTGTTGAAAAACAAACAGGATAACCTTCAATATAACTCATAAAAAAATAAAATTATTTCATGATCAAGTTAATCTACTCATCACATCACCTGTTTAAAAAAGGCAGTTGTAAAATTGCCTCCTTCAATTGCCATATCTCCCAACATCCTCTTCTGGTTAGCTTTTTTCAAAATGTTTTCCTCCACAGTGCGTTCACTGATAAGTCTACAAAGTGTTAGATGTAAAGGTTCATGTTAATTTGCCACTTAAGTTGTAATATTATAACCAGGTTTCACAATCTGGGTATAATCAGAACTGTCAATAGCAAGAAAACCAAATTAAACTGTGAGTATGAATATGAGCATATGAGAACTATAGAATGATTTTAATGGTCCAATTAAGGATATAACTTCCCCTTTGCAATGTTGGTTTACAGCAAAACATAAAAATTAATCTTCTTAAAATTAAATCATAATTGCTACCTGTAAATGTGGACATCTCTAGTTTGCCCAATTCGATGGCAGCGATCTTGGGCTTGAGCATCCATAGTGGGGTTCCAGTCACTATCATAGAACACCACTGTGTCAGCACCTGTCAGGTTTACTCCCACACCTCCACTACGAGTTGACAAAATAAAACAGAAGATCCTGCGATCCGCATTAAAACGTTCCATCAGGGCCTAAGACAAAAAAAAGATTCATACGTGTAAATACATTTGTCACACAAATAAAAAAGCAATAATAATTCAAATGCTTAGTGTGCATTACATTAATAGGAAATAAATACAGTGCCTTGCAAAAAGTATTCAGCTTTCTTAAAACTTTTGTCACACTTCAGGCTTCAAACAAAGATATGAAATTGTATTGTTTTTGTAAAGAATCAGCAACTGGGACACAATCGTGAAGAAGAACGAAATTTATTGGATATTTTAAACTTTTTTTTTTTTTTTTTTAGATTGCAATATTACACAGGTGGATTCACAGAAGTTCAGTAAGGATCTCTGAATCCACCTGTATGTAATCAAGTCTCCATATAAATGCACCTGTTCTGTGATACTCTCAAGAGTTCTGTTTAAAGTGCAGAGAGAATCATGAAGACCAAGGAACACACCAGGAAGGTCCAGGATACTGTTGTGGAGAAGTTTAAAGCCAGATTTGGATACAAAAAGATTTCCCAAGCTTTAAACATCTCAAAGAGCACTGTGCCACCTAGCATAGACACCAAAAATGTGGAAGAAAGTGCTCTGGTCAGATTAAAACAAAATTGAACTTTTTGGCAACAATGCAAAACATTATGTTTGGCGTAAAAGCAACGCAGCTCATAACCCTGAAAACACTATCCTCACTGCCAAACATGGTGGTGGCAGCATCATAGTTTAGGCCTGCTTGTTTTTGGTAGCGTGAGGGAAGATGGTTAAAATTGATGGGAAGATGGATGGAGCCAAATACAGGACCATTCAGGAAAAAAAAACCTGTTGGAGACTGCAAAAGACCTGAGACTGGGATGGAGATTTATCTTCCAAATAGACAATGATCCAAAGCAAAAAGAAAGATGTACAACGGAGTGGTTCACAAATAAACGTAAACAGGTGGAATGGCCAAGTGAAAGTACACTCCTGAATCCAATCGAGAATCTGTGGAAAGAGCTGAAAACTGCTGTTCACAAACACTCTCCATCCAACCTCACTGAGCTCAAGCTGTTTTGCAAGGAAGAATGGACAAATATTTAGTCTCTTGATGTGCAAAACTGATAGTCAGACCCCAAGCAACTACAAAGAATTAACGCAAGGGGGACGAATAATATTGCATGCCCCATTTTTCAGGTTTTTTTATTTCTAAAAAAAAGATTAAAATATCCAATTAATTTCATTCCACTTTACAATTGTGTCCCACTTGTTGATTTCTCACAAAAAAAAAATTACAATTTCATAACTTTATGTTTAAAGCCTGAAATGTGGCAAAAGGTTGAAAATTAAGGGGACCAAATACTTTTGCAAGGCACTGTAAGTGATGTCTTGATTGAGAACAGGGGTGAAAATAATCAGGCCTGGGTTGTACTCAAATGTGATAAACCACAGTTAAAGTGAATTTTGAAAAGGGGGTTAATCCCTTTCACACAGGCCACGCAAGTTTGGATGAAGTTTTTCTCCCTTAATAATAAATCCCTTCATTTACAAATTGCATTTTGTGTTTACTTGTGTTGTTTTTAACTACAATTTATATTGGTCTTATGTTCCGAAACACTTAAGTGTGACAAACATTAAAAAAAACAGGAAACGAGGAAGGGGCAAACACTTTTTCACACCACTGTAAGTATTTTAGTGGTATGAAATACTTACTCCCAGTGCTTTTGAAAGTTTGAACTCTGACAATTAAACAGTCTATGATTTTCATGGTAGCTTCATCTTAACAATGGGAGATTGATTATTAAAAAGAAAATCTAGAAAAGTAAATAATATTTAAATAAAAATAATTTGCATTTCATTGAGGGTAATACATATTGATCCCCTCAAAATCATGACTAATGTGGCTCCCACAGATCACTGACAAACCCTAATCTCAGTGAAGTCGTTACCTGCATGAGGGACACCTGTCCCAAATTGTCACTTGTATAAAAGGCCACCTGCCAATACACTGATCACCACCACAGACAAGACTAAAGGGCTGTCTAAAGATGTCAGTGACAAAATTGTTGACATACACAAGGCTGGAATGGGCTATAAAGCCATAAGCAAGAAGCTGGATGAGAAGATGACAACTGTTGGGGCAATTATTCGGATATGGAAAACGTACAACCTTACTGTCAATCGCCCTAGGCCTGGAGCTCCCTGCAAGATATGACCTTGTGAAGTCTCATTGATAATGAGAAAGATCAGCCAAGAACTACACGGTTGGAGCTGGTTAATAATCTCAAGGCAGCTGGAACCGCAGTTTCCAAAAAAAGCCATTGTATTGTAATTGGATGTAATGGTTTAAAAAACCTGCAGTGCACAAGTTTCCTCTGCTCAAGAAGGCCTGTCTATAGTTTGCCAATGAACATATTTATGACCCCGAGAGAGACTGGGAGAAGGTGCTGTGGTCAGATGAGACCAAGGCCCAGGCCAACTTCACCGCACCAACGGGAAGATGAAATGGGCCATGCATTGCAAAAAATCCTGGGTCGTGGTGGGTCTTCCAGCACAACTCGGACCCAAAAAAATACAGCTAAGGAAACAAGGACCGGCTCCATAAGAAGCATACCAAGGTCTCCTGACCTCAATCCCGAAGAAAATCTATGTATAGAGCTGAAGCGTTGCATTTCCAAATGCATGCCTAAAACCTTAAAGATTTGGAGATGATCTGCAGAGAAAAGGGGTTCAATACTTATTTTCTTCAATGAAATTCAAATTAGTTTTTATATCTAATTCCATATAAGTTTTCCAGATTTTCTTTTGATATCCCATGTGTCACTGTTAAAATAATGCTGGCATAAAATCATGAGACATTTCATTTTTTTTTTTTGATGTCAGTGGGGGATCAAACACTACCTCTCCAGGGTCCTTTTCAGTATTTGGTAGCACCATCAGCAGGAATGAAGTAATAAAGGGGGTGGTTGTTATAATAGAAGTTGAAATCTGTTTAGAGCTTTTTTCCCCCTTCATTATGTAATTACACTTATGGTAGAATGATCCGAATAATTTTGTATAATTTTCTTAAACATGACAACATTGCCTTGATTTTTTTTTTCAGTCCCCTATAGGCTCAATACAGCCCTGGAGTTCAACGTTTCTCTATACATTTTTCTTTATTACTAATTGTGACATTAAGCTTATATTTACATATTTGCACTGAACTTTGCTGTAACTTGTGTATGCAACCAGATAGAAAAAAATCTATTGGGACAAATCAAGGCAAAGAAAAGTTTACTTAGCAAGGTATAAAGTGACTAAGGATTAAACTAGGTGAAAATCTAGAGCTTGGATTAAACAGATAAGAATAAAGCACAAATGTGTCCTTTGTACCTCAGTCTAGAAAGAAACTCTTAATTCAAACATATAATTACAGTTCAATTCAATTCAGGAGGGAAGCACACCTGTACATTGTGTTTTGTGTGGACTGAGAAGCTAGAACGATCTTGCGATGATAACCTTGTCCCACAATCGACTGAACGATCCCCTTTTTACTTGGCAGGCCTTTGGTTTCTTGTTCAGAACTCTAAAAGAAAGAAAACAACAAAGTAATTTGAAAATTATGATCAACCGGAACATTTTAGATCAAACATTTTAGAAAGTGCCACATAAATTCTCACCCCCTTGTTGGCAGCGATGCAGCACTCAGCGAGCCGCAACCAGAGCCGAGGGTTTGAGTGGTAAACCTGCACTGCCTCCATCAAACATTCGAAGGCAGCAAGTGGCCGGCCAAGGTGCAACAGCTGAATGCCACAGTTATAGAGCAGTTCATAGCGTTTATTAGCCAGCAGTGCACACATAGGGATACCTGTGAACTTTTTAGCTGCAAAGAAGAAAATCGATGCTCATTTATAATGCTCTGCCACTCAAACAATTTACCAAATAAAAGACACAATGCAGGGAGCAGTCTCACAAACGAAAGAGATAATCTGCAAGAGTTTCTGCACATCACATAGTCTGCTCTCATTATCTTCTATTAATCCTCTTCTTGGGTCACGCGGGGAGAGCACCCAGGAGGGAACATTTCAGGTGGTTGGCAGATTCACCCAAAACATTGCTGGACACACACTCACACAAACGCATGCACACACTATATAGGGGCAATTTAGAATAGTCAATTTACCTGAAATCCATGTTTTTGGAATGTGGGAGGAAACTGAAGAACACAGAAAAAAAACATGTACTAATATTACTATTGTTTAATATGGACACATGGGCTGATCTGTACACAATCTGTACATGGCTGTCGCACATTTATAGTGGCCGGCCACTCAAGAAAGATAAGTCCTCCCAATATCATTATAACATGGAGGTTTTTGTTGCCACTTTCGCTTCGGTTTGCTCTTTGGGGGAAAACTGTTGTAAAAAGCGCAATATAAATAAATTACTTGAACTTAATAAAGAAGTCCATCTAACAAAATTTATGTCAGTAATAATAATAGTAATAAACCTTATTTTAATATGGTGCTTCCATAGCAGAACTAGTTTTTAGTGGATTGACATGACCAATTAAAATCTAGTACTACACAAATAAGACGTGTAATACATAGCAGTTAAAAACAGGTTTACTGGGGGGGGGGGTGTACAATATACTCACACCAGCCCATTTATTACACCTCTTACATTTCTATGCTAGGTGTCTAAGTTATTAGTAGAACTCCTACATAGATGCACTTTGTAGTTCTTCAATCACAGACTGCAGCACATCGGTTTTGTTGCATACTTATTTCTATTACTGTGTTCCCAAAGAAGCAGGACATCCACAGGTGCACCACAGACAGAGTATTTGGATAGGGAATAATTCACACTGATTTGTGTAGTGCTACTGCATCAGGACGGACAGAATGGTCCACCCTCTTAGCACCTAATTGCTTATCTGCTATTGCAGGTTGTTAGACCTTTTTTTTTTTTTTTTTTTTTTTTCACTAGGCTACTAACCTTGACCGTTCTTGCCATCTCCAAGCTGTGCACATGTGTGGTCATTTTCTTGCAGTGCTTTCTTAAAGTAAAAGATACCCAGGTTGTGTTTCCCCATTGCAAAGTGAATACAGCCCAGATTATTCCAGAACATGCAGCGTACACATTCCCCTGCAAAACAGGTTGTTTAATAAGTTGGAAGTTTCAAAGAGTTGAAGCCAGGATTATTATTACTGGTGTAAGTAGAGCTTTTACATTACTAAGTAAATCCTAAAAAAAAAGTGTAGTTCCTGCAAACAGTGTACCTGTTTTAAGGGGTCCAGGGTGCTCAGCAATATTCGAGCTATTAAGGAGTTTCACAGCTTTACGGTAATTTCCCCTAAGATACTCAAAATTGCTCTTCAGGAAAAGAGAAGGTGCAGACTGACAAAGAATAACAAACAAAATCAGCTTCCGAAGATGAAAAACAACTTATGGATGTACAGTATGTTGAATGAGATGTAAAAAAACTTTTTTAATTTGCACTAATAGTTTTTCTTCAACTCCACATTCAAACATTAGGCTCACACTCAACAGTTACTTACGTTTCCAGCTGTGTTCATAACCGACTTGATCTCTCTTTTACAAGCCTTGAGGGATTTCATCTGAATGTAGGCTCGCACTTTATACTGCACAAGACAGATGCGGAAAATGAGAAAAACATGCAAAAACAGACAGCTGTTATTAAGTTTAAGTTGTTTTTGCTTGTAATTCTCCTTTATAGCCCCAAGTCACTCAATCCCTGTTAATAGGAATGCCAGAGACAACAGACCAGAAAGAAAGAAATTCAAAACCAATCTTGTATAAAAAATTCCAATTGATATGCTGTCACTGATGCAATGTCCTATTAATCTGTTTTTAATTTGATGAATTATGTTTTTTTTATTGAGGTTGGGCTGGAGGGAATTTTTGCTTTGACAATTTTCTTGTATACCAAAATTCCCAAAAGTCTTACAAAATTCAGTCACAACAGAGTCATAATCTACAGTTACCTGATGCATCCGAGACTTCGAAGCCTCAATCAAAGCAGCAAACTCAGCCTTTTGCGCAGCTGATTCTCTGGCAGAGCTGCTGTTCCCCTGTGGAAAATTTAAGAAGATCAAAGATATATGAATATGCAAATTGTAGGTTTAACTTTTAGAATTAAATAAGTAAATTAAAGTGTGTCCCCCAACAGTGTACTGTGCTGTCACATATAATTACTGGGTAAACAGCCAACAACCTATAAACGAAAATAGTTTTCTTAAATAATCACTGATATCAGATCAAAACAGAATGCAACATAAGGACAAAACCAGTACAGTGGTGTGAAAAAGTGTCTGCCCCTTCTTCATTTCCTGATTTTTTTTTGTAAAATTAGCACACGCCGGTGTTTTACAACATCAAACCAATTTAAATAGTTTTAAAAGTAAATACAAAAAACAAGTTGCAAATAAAGGTAGTAAGGGAGGAAAAAGATCCAAACCTTCATGGCCCACTGTGAAAAAGTGATTGCCCCCTTGTTAAAATATACTATAATTGTGGTTTATCACACCTGAGTACATTGTCTCTAGCCACACCCAGGCCTGATTATTGCCACACCTGTTCTCAATCAAGACATCACTTAAAAAGGACCTGCACGACAAAGTGAAATCCACCCAAAGATCCTTAAAAGCTACACATCATGCTGAGATCCAAAAAATTTCAGGAACGATTGAAGTAAAAAGTAACTGAGATCTATCAGTCTGGAAAGGGTTATAAAGCCATTTCCAAAGCTTTGGGAATCCACCGAACCACAGTCAGAGCCATTTTCCACAAATGGTGAAGACATGAAACCGTGGTGAACAGGAGTGGCCGGCCATCCAAATTTACAACAAGAGCCCAGCAACGGCTCATCCAAGAGATCACAAAGGACCACACAACAACGTCCAAAGAACTGCAGGCCTCATTTTCCTCAGTTAAGATCAGAGTTCATGTCTCCACCATCAGAAATAGACTGGACTAAAATGGGCTGCATGGCAGAGTTCCAAGAAGAAAACCACTGCTGAGCAAAAAGAACATTAAAGCTCAGCTCAATTTTTCCAAAACACATTTTGATGATCCCCAAGACTTTTGGAAAAATGCTCTGTGGACCAATGAGACAAAAGTTGAAATCTTCGGAAGGTGTGTCCCCCATTACATCTGGTGTAAAAGAAACACAGCATTTCAGAAAAAGAACATTATACCAAAAGTAAAATATGGTGGTGGTAGTGTGACTGGCTGTTTTGCTGTGTCAGAACCTGGAAGACTTGCTATGTTAATTAAAACTATGAATTCTGCTATCTATCAAAAGATCTTGAAGGAGAATGTCTGACTGTCTGTTTGTGAACTCAAGCTGAAACAAAAATGGGTTCTGCAGCAGAACAATGATCCAAAACACACCAGCAAGTCCACCTTTGAATGGCTGAAGAAAAACAAAATGAAGACTTTGGAGTGGTCTTGTCAAAGTTCTGACCTGAATCCTATTGAGATGCTGTGGTATGACCTTAAAAAGGCCATTCATGCTCGAAAACCCTCCAATGTAACTGAATTAGAACAATTCTGCAAAGATGAGTGGGCCAAAATTCCACCAGAATGCTGAAAAAGACTCATTGCAAGTTATTGCAAATGCTTGGTTGCAGTTGTTGTTACTAAAGGTAGCCCAGCCAATTATAAGTTTTAGGGGGCAATCACATTTTCACACAGGGCCATATTGGTTTGGATTTTTTTTCTCCCTTAATAATAAACACCTTCATTTACAAATAGCATTTTGTGTTGTCTTTGACTACTATTTAAATTGGTTTGATGTTCCGAAACACTTAGGTGTGACAAACATGCAAAAAAACAGGAAATGAGGACGAACCCTTTTTCACACCACTGTATGTATATTTTCATTCATTCTTTAATCATCTTCCGCTTAATCTTCTACGAGGGTCACGGGTGGCTTCACCATGCCCATCCAGGGGAGAATGTATCGGCTAATGGGCGGATACACCCAGGACAGGGCGCCAATCTGTCACTGGGCTATATGTACATTTATATGTTTATTTGATATATTTTAATATATGTAAATTCCTATGTGTACATAATAACTGTGTTATGGTGCAATAACATTGTTATCTGCAGATGAAATATATATAATTTTTTTTTACATGTTTTATAATATATACTGTATACATTTTTTTTTTAATTTCTCTAAAGGAATCCTACCAAAAGAATCTTAACTTATGAATTGATAAGGGCCTTCCCCAAACTGTTTCCACAGATGGAAGCATAAAATTGTCCTGAATACATGACTAGGTACTGGATGTTTTACACCTGTGCTCATGTGACTGAAAGTCCTCATAGTGTAAATATTAACTTTGAGCACAAAGGACTGAAGTGAATGATTAACTCTAAACTGTCTTATGGTTTGAGATAGGAAGTAAAGTATTTGCACCCTGTGAGTGAGTGTTCTGTGTTTGTAGTCACATGATCGATTGCAACCGTGTGCAGGATGATTTGCTTACTGCTGATAAACATTTGAATGGATCTATTGTTAAACTCAGAATGTTTCTGTCTCAGTTCCAACAGCAAACTGAAAACTCACTGCGGTCCATTCTTACTGATTAGAAGGTCGAATCTGGTTAGGGTAGAATCAACTACTGAAATTCTTATAGCTTTTTGTAGGTAATCTCATTTAATTTATCATCCGGTTTAGGGTTCAAGCTCACCAAACCAGTACATTACTGGTTGTGCGAGCAGTTTCTTTTGTGAACCTTGCTATTCTTGAATGTGAGCGCATGCAGTGGAGTTTGGGTGTTACATAGAACAGTATATTGGATGCGTTTATAAGGAAAGTGGCGCAGTGTTGTGCTTGGAAATGAGTGCAGAGAGAGGAGTGAGGCGGTGGCCCAGAAACACTGAGAAAGGAAAAAGCAGATATATTATGGGTATTTTATAGTAAATGTGCTCACTTCCCTTTTATTACCTTTAGATTTTTTACTTTCAGTTCAAATGTTGGCCTCATATGAGAAACAAATATTTTTTTCCCTATTTGATATTGCATTAATCTTAGCTCACATTTTAACAGTTTTAAACACATGACAACATATCATACTTTTACAACGACACATCTCCAATCCATGAAACATTACTTTTAAACATTACATCACAAGGCGAACCCAGGTATTTGTTCTAGGTCAACAATAAAATCCAGTTTCTTTACGTTTTTTACTTAGCGCATGCGCATTCAGCACCCTGGACCAACTTGCCAACTTCGCGACTTTGTCGTTATGTTTAGCGACTTTCAGACCCTCTAGCGAATCATTTTCTTAAAAAGCTACTAGCGGCACATCTAGTAACTTTTTTCTAGTGTTACTAAAGTCTTTTACAGACCCTTGAAGACACATGTTCTTCAGTTTATTCCTTAAATCCGCAAATGCACTGTTATGCAAATTCGGCGATTACGTCATGGAGTGTCTTCCAGCAGCTTTTAGAACAGCCAATAACTGCTTTCCTTACTGGGGAGTTTGCAACAGTGCATTCAGCACCCCTGGACCAAATACAGCGCGCATGCGCGAACGGGTCTGTGCTGACACCTTGCATCAATCGGCAGATGAAAAACGTTATTTATATGTTTTTTCTAATTATGACACGATTTAGCCACGACAGGATGATTTAGTCCGATTGTTCAGCGTGCTGATGAAAATAAGCACGCGGCGGTGCGTTTGTTTTGGGGGGTTAAATTAATCGGGGAGCTGGGTTTAAACTGACTGAGGCGTCCTTTATCCGTTAGCTTAGCATCAGTATTCGGGTATGAGTTTGTAAAAAGAGGCTTTTACGACACACAAGGGGGTTAATATTGCTGATTGTGCAGCTTTTAAGAGGTTAATGACGGCTGGGTGTAGGTGAGATAACGGTCTCTCGGTGAAGTCAGTCTGTTAGCGTTAGCATGCCGAGCGACCCAAACAAACCGTAAACAGACAGACGTTCAGATCATATCACTCAGAATTCTCTCCTGTGGCATTCTGTCAGTGTCATTAATTACACAGGGTATTTAGGACGGTGTATAACAGGAGGAAATGTGTTCAATGTGGCATTAGTGCAGTGAGATCTGTATAGGGTTGAATTGGGCCTCAATCATGGCGAGTGATGGAGCCCCAGGGTCCTCCTGAACGTCCCCGTCCTGTTCAGAACCGCGATCACTACGACATTACGACGCGGTCCGGGAGCTGCTGCTCGACTGTGGAATTGAGCTGTAAAACTGCTCGTTGTGGGTCATCATGAAGAAGTTCTTTGACTGTAGGAGGGAGCTGGTTAGTGGAGGTCCGGGTTCTGGAGGAGGAGGTGGAGGATCCATCAGCGTCGGGGGGAACTTTGTTGGTCGGAGCTTCACCATCGGGCATCATCAGGTCACTGTGGAGGAAACGCTGGCAGAAGGTAGAGGCTCTGTGGGTTTTTAAATATCGTCCTGGTTTTAGTTTGAGTTTTTCCATTTATAAAACCTGGCACTTTCAGGATCATGTGAATACCCATTCCCTGTATTATAAAACCTTTACTTTTTCACTTACCCTATGTAAATGTGTGTGTATATGGTGCTCAAGAAGTGTTTTAGTTTAATTTTAAATCATTTTTTTAGAAACATGTTTACACTGGAAATAAGTAGTTTTAATCTCTTTGTACTTGTGTATAAGTGACATTAAAAGCATTCTATTTCATTATTGAAATAAAGTCTAAATCGGGTTGCACGGTGTCTTCGTGTTTAGCATGTTGGCCTCTCAGCGCTGGGGATTCCCAGTTCGAATCCTTGATCTGGGTGGGGTTTTCATGTTCTCCCCGTGTCCGTGTGGGACACTCATGAGATTTGTAATCGAATGAAGTTTTATCCCGGTTAAATAAAGGTTAAAGAATAAATAAAAGAAGACAACTTTAAAATGATTATTGGTAATGTTATGTTTGTGTTTCAGGTGGTTTTGCCATTGTGTTTTTGGTCCGGACCAATCAGGGTCTGCGCTGTGCCCTGAAGAGGATGTATGTGAATAATGAACATGACCTGCAAGTATGCAGACGGGAGATTCAGATCATGGTGAGTGTTGAACTCCTGTTGGTCTCACACTTGTGTGCACCATATCTGTGGAATACCTTTGCTGCACTATGGTGGAGAACTATATAACAACGTTTGAATGAGCGATTGTTTTGGAATTTATATATATTTAAATGAACATATTATGGAGTGAGTTTTGTGGCAATAAAAAAAATCTTAATTTGTGGATATAATATAGGGCGAGTTGTGACTATGGTGTCACTCATTTTCTTTCAGGTTTGTGACACTGGAGGGGTCTAACGTTCATTGGCAATATCAAACAAATCATACAATTTAGAAAAGTGAGAAGCAGTAAATTTTTTTCAAGAACATGATGGAAAATCGAGGGGCCAAATTTTAGGTACTCAGGGAAGTGTGAGAATCAGTGATAAATGAGTCAGGGCTTTGGCGTTTACAGGTATGGATAAGGTTCTCATGAACGGTTTTGCTGTTGGATCAATAAATGGTTACATTAATCTACTTATTTATTAATGCCACATGATGTCAGAAGGAATAAGATCTCCATCACTACAGCTGTTCCAGCACTACATCTTTTTGTTGTTACATAAACACATTTCAGTAAACCTCTACATTATGTGTAACATTTGGTTTGTTTCTTATTGTAATTATAAAAGATGCAGGTTTTTAGGATGTGCTGTGTGTGTGTGTGCCACAGAGGGATCTTTCCGGTCATAAGAACATTGTGGGTTTCTTGGACTCCAGTGTGACAGCTGTTGGAGGAGGTGATGTTTGGGAGGTTCTCATCCTTATGGACTTCTGCAAAGGTAAAGGAGTCTGTAGAGCAGAACCATGTTGTCGTAAAAAGGATTAATAAGTAGTTATATTATTATGGACAGTGGGTGTGTCATTATGGTACAATATTCATTTAATTTATATTTTACATTTGTGTAAAGCTCACTGAGGGTGATTCATATTCACTAAAATAATAGAACCTGATGATCAGACTGTGTGTATATATAGATTAATGTGTGTGTGTGTGTGTGTGTGTGTGTGTGTGTGTGTGTGTGTGTGTGTGTAGGTGGTCAGGTGGTGAATCTGATGAACCAGCGTTTGCAGACAGGATTTACTGAGGCTGAAGTGCTGCAGATTTTCTGTGATACATCTGAAGCTGTGGCTCAACTGCACCAATACAAAAGTCCCATCATTCACCGTGACCTGAAAGTATGTAACACACACACACACACACACACACACACACACACACACACACACACACACACACACAATCTAACAGTCAATGTAACTTGTGGCTTGGTGTGTTTCAGGTGGAGAACATCCTGCTTCATGATCAGGGTCATTATGTGCTGTGTGATTTCGGCAGCGCCACCAAAAAGTTCCAGAACCCTCAGACTGATGGTGTGACCGTGGTGGAGGAGGAGATTAAAAAGTATATTCATCTTCCTCTTTATTTATTTCTCTCTTATTCCGATTTTTATTTATATAGCACCTTTCTAACACCCAAGGCAGCGTTACATCCAAAAAGTTAAATGTCAGATACCAACCTCACTAATTCTTAAAAATCTTAATGATTCAGTTTTACATGTTTAACGTTTTCTCCTTAGTGACTGATTCTGCTGTTGGTCTCATTTTATGGTCTGAGATGCATCATCTCCTTCACATTATAAAAAAACATTATAAACAATTGCAGGTTTGTCCTCTGGATTGATTTTTATCAAGTTTCCCTTTAACTGCAGACAACACAAAGCTGTTCACACTTCCTGATGTGAAAGATGCATTACTGTTCTCCGTCTAATTACATCTGAGTCAACTGAATGTGGTGGTAGACACATGTGGTCGTCAGATGTCGCTCTGTAGTAAATGAAAGGACATTGAACTGTGTTTGTGTGTGCATGCGCAGATACACTACCCTGTCGTATCGTGCTCCTGAGATGGTAAACCTGTACAATGGCAAACTCATCACCACCAAAGCTGATATCTGGGTCAGTACCCCACACACACTATACAGTTAAACCGTTTTTTTCCTGATTAATTACTTTTGTAGTGTCCTAGAACAGCTCAGCAAATGAGGACCTTAACATTAGCATCTATTTGAATGCAGTTCCAGTAACATCACCACCACCTGTCATGCCCTTGCAATACATGGCCATAGCAATTAAATAAGTTAGCATAGTAACCATATACCAGTCACCTGGAGTGATTCTTTACTTACCTATGAACACCCTTGGTACCAGTTGAAATGGCCTACCAACCTCTTAGTGACATCTGAGAAACTGTTCCAGTTGCCTACCAGCACTTTAGCAACCATTTCGAACACTTTAGTAACCACATTCTTAATACTAATGTACCTACTAAAATGTCCATCACATCAACCCCCAACTGAATCCCAGCAAACACATTCCAGTAGCCCTTCAACAACCACCTGCAATGCCCTAGCAACCATCTACACCCTACTAGCAACCACTGGTCAATAGCCCTAAAGGATTTCAGACAGCCTGCTCTCACAAGCTTGTGTGTATGTGTGTTACAGGCTCTGGGTTGTTTGCTGTATAAGCTGTGTTTCTTTTCCTTGCCCTTTGGAGAGAGTCAGGTTGCCATATGTGACGGAACCTTCACCATTCCTGATAGCTCGCGCTATTGCCATGACATGCACTGTCTGATCCGTGAGTCTGATTTCAGCCCACTCTGCCTACACCCACCCCACCCACTGAGATGGAGCATGTGTGCATGCAGGACTTCAGCCCCTACAGTTCACCTCCTGTACATCTCACAATAATATTGTATGTATATACGTATATATGAAGTAGGTAAAGAAATTCAGGGCCTTAAACCCATAATCAATCATTTAAGGTGTTGGTGCCCTCCTCTGGTCGGTTGAAGTGACACCACCTTTCAGACTGATGATGCGCCGGTGTTGGACATCACCTGACCGAGTTTGATTCTCTGTCTCTGCCCTTCTCTTTCTATCTGTCTGCCTGTCTCTCTGGGTGGTGGTGCTGGTGGTGATGGGGGGGGGTCAGGCTACATGCTGGAGCCAGATCCTGATAAACGTCCTGATATCTATCAGGTGTCTCACTTTGCTTTCCGACTCGCTCGTAGAGAATGTCCTGTACAGAACACTCAGGTCAGTCTGTCAATCTATCTGTATCTGTATTTACCTTTTATATTCTTTTTCTTCTTCTCGCTTGGTCTTTGTTTTGATTACTACAAGTTGGCGGCGAGACCAGTGGCAGGAGCTCCTCTCTCTTCGCCTATGGAGAGACACAGGAGAAACAAAATATCGTTTCTCTCTATGACCTAGATATACAGTGGAATTGGCAAGGCATCTAATATGTTACATACTACCCCATGCTCTCTCTTTCTTTCTCTGTATGTGTGTGTAAATATATATATATATATATATACTGCTTGAAAAAATAAAGGGACCACAACAATAACACATCCTAGATCTCAATGAATAATATATTTCATTTAAAAATCTATATGTGGTAGATAGTGGAATGCGTTGTAAACAAAATAACATGAAATAATCAAAATGTAAATCAAAATGATTATCCCATGAAGGTCTGGATTTGGAATCATACTCAAAATCAAAGTGGAAAATCA
>JAOUQT010000047.1:10383322-10410674 GCA_025769995.1 Xyliphius kryptos
CAAAAATTCATACTAGATACATGTCGGCATTAAAAATATATTTAAGTATATAATTTCCAAATTAATACATAGTTTGGGGGGTGTTTAAGTACTCCATACGCAACTTGTTCAATGCAAGAACCAGCTGTTTTTCCCTTACCTGCCTCTGTTCAACTCGTGTGCTGCCATCCAAGCGCAAGTAAATGTGCCCATGGTAGTTAAGGAACTGCTCCAGTATATCCAGCATGCGGGTCATCTGGGTGAATATGAGCACTCTGTGACCTTCAGACTTCAATTTCCGCAGCAGAAGATGAAGAGTCTGCAACTTGCCTAATTAAACACAAATACCATTATTTTATTAGTGTACGGGGTATTTTTTGCGGCATAAATGTTTCTCAAACAATAATATTAGATTAAAAAAATTAAACATGTGGAAGAAAAATTGCTTTATGAATGAGCTTTACATGTGCAGGCTACTAGCGGTCATGCCGAGTGCGGTCATGCAGAGTCATTTGGAACTTTTCAGTAAATTACGTAACTGACAGCCAGTGACTGGATTAATGAAAGTGATCCATTAGCCACTATGCTTGTATACAGCGGTTGGTCCTCCACATTTAACTCATTTGTGCAGTGAACATGTGCCAGATCTGCCAAAGTTGCATGCTTTGTACTTTTTGTAAATTTTCATTACATTTATTTCCTTTCATTACAAAAATGTATCTATGGCAAATAACATATGGCACCAAGATTATTCCAGCAAATCTTGATTTTTGCTGTGTAAAGAAAGCATCGTCTCGAATGTGTATTCTGCATACTGTTAATCCCGTAACGTTAACATATAACAGACAAGTCAGTTGATCATCTCATTATTTCAACAAGTATTAAATAATCATACTTTGACAAGTTCTAATGTCTGCATTTGTTCTTTTTTTTGTCACACATTCCCGACATTCCTGGTTGAGTTCGAGTACAGACCGTTAAATTGCATAACAAAATGAATGTGGGTAATAGTTATTTCTTTCAATTTTTTCTTAGACCTCATTATTATAAGATCTAATATTCATCCATCTGTCTGTCCACCCACAATCCAGCCCTATACATCATAAATAGCTGGCTAAATAGCAATATACACAGCACTTGGAGGAAAAAGGAGGTCCCTTTCCCATAAGCAAGGATATAGAAGGGTAAAGTTTTTAGACACTGCATACAGTAAATAGCAAAAACTAAATATTTTTAAATGAGGAGTTCATTTTTGGAAGGAAAATCCTGCTCATTCTGACCTGGCACTGTGTGGAAAAACTACTTAATTAACAAATTCTGAAAATTCAATTGACTGTTGATTTAAATTTCACATATACCAAGGCTAAGTCATTGTAATCTGCCAATCTGTGACTCCAGCTAACCATTCTGAGACAAAATATTCGCAAACGGAAACCACTGATCTGTAGCCAGACTATACCAAAGTTTCTCCAAGAAAACACGTCATCCATGAGGTCACAAAAAAACCGAGGCAATCACTGCAGTAGTGACATGCCAAAATTAATAAAGAGTAAGCCAATATTAAATTATAGTGAAATAAAAATGTGACAAGCCGATCTCAAGTTACTGAAAAACAAGGACGGCACAGCCGGTTATTAGGTTTAAAAGGGGGGGAGCATTTATGTTTTATATGGGTGATATTGATTTTGAACACATTTTGCATTTAATAAATATAATAATTTTCAAAACGCTAGGAACAATCTAGGGTTGTTCCTGCCCTTGCGCCCAGAGTTGCCGGGTGGGCACCGGTTTCCACCGTGACCCCAAACTAGGATTGAAATGAATTAATTCATTACAGAAAGATTATATTTCTATGGTTCATTACATTTTATGCACACTACTAACACAATTACCTCCTATATTCCACTAAAGCATCACGTACACATGAGACAATTACAAACTTATTTACATATGCTAAAATATTAGCTATTCTTACACACTTATACTGGTACTTACCACAGTCATACTGGATAAGGCGCAAGTCAGGGAAGTGTGTCCGCATATTGCAGTGAATGTGGTGTAGAATATGCATGAGGGGAGAACAATGAGCAGATATTGTTGAAGAAAAAAGAGCTTGCTGGTAACCGAGGGAAGGGGGTGGATGACAGCAGTGCATGGAAATTGGCTTGGCCTCCACTGGCGGGATGACAAACGTGAACCTGGGTGGTACAATGTTACACAAAAATATGCAAACAAATACTGGATAGATTTAAAGAATATTTATTATTCTTTTATTATTTTGACCTTTGTTATCATTTTAATAAAAGGATGACAGTGTGAAATAATGGAAAAGTAGGCATACCGGTCTATGATTTCAGACATCTGATTCAGCCTTTCCTCACAGCTGTATATGGCTCCTCGCAAAATTTTACTATGTTGTAGGTAGTCGCGTTTATGCTCAGCTTGCGTAATAAGACAAGAACCATACCCTGCCTGGCCCCATCTGTTAAGGACACGTTGAGGAGGTATGGGACTATTGCCAGGAAGGAAGGTTAGAAAATCCAGAACCTCTTGACCAAATACAGGTTTTGCATTGCAGTGCAATTCATTGATTCGCAAGATTTGAGCAATTAGGTCATCTGTCTGAGCCTTGTGACGATCTGCAATCCAAGACTGCCAAGAGAGACCATGTGTTATTAAGTTATTTGAACATATATTGGCATTTAATATTTTAGGAATAAGGCATTACTGTTATGGAATAATGACACTTCTGTGACAGTCTTGTTTTCTATTAAGCTCATACCATGTAAAATGGGGTTCGTGGTGGAGGCTGGATTCGGGGATGCTGGAATCCTAATGTACGATTTTGAAATGAGGACACAGATTTAAGTCCATCTTTACTGCCATCTTCAACCCGTAATGAAGAATTTGCCTTAGCTACCGAAGAAAAAAAAAAAAAAAGAATAAGAGCGATTAGTTATATAATAAACACACTTTTTTTTATTAACTGTAACAATTTCCATGTGTACTGTACACTATATGCTCAAGTACTTCTGCAAATTTAAACAATATAATAACAAACACTTCAGTGTAACAGAAGTTCTAAAAGCAGACAAAGAAAAATAAATAAATAAATAAAAAAATGTGAAACTTGTCATTTATTACCCGAGACAAATGATATACAATATTACACATCTGTGATTGGCCAAAGTCAGTCATAATAATAATAAATAAAGATTAACAGATCATTTGATGTTGTGTTGTTATATGAATCATTTGTCAATAACTGAGTGACGAGCAATACATTTGACACTCTGAAGGGCATTATCTGAAACTTCTAAGCAAAGGCTACGGTTAATGCCCATGAAGCCACACTGTACAAAAATGGTGTGCATGATGGGGTTATTAGGAGAAAGCCAGTGCAGACTACTAGAACAAGGTTTTGTTTGATTAGGATACTGGTATATACGTTTTAGATTAGAATATCATGTTCAGAAAAAGGAAACATTGCACAGAATCATAAAAACACAAGGGGTATCACTAGATACTGAATCCCAAATCTCATGTAGATAATATTATATGGAGAACCTTATTTTATCTCATTGTCGAAATACTGTATATCAACACTGCATGATGCAGAAAAATTCATCCATGCCTTTTTTTACATATAGATTTAATTATTCTTTTCTGGAAATTTATATATAGAAGTATATATAGAAGTTACATTTAGTACAGATAGCTGCAGCCAGAGTCCATACTATAACAAAGATGAGCTCACCCTCGTCTAACCTACACTTGACTGATTTCCAATTAAATTCCGTTTTTATACCTGATGTATACAACGATATCAATGATTGCGCTCAATAGCATCTAAGCGAGCTATCAATATTTTATGATCCACTTTGTCTACTTCAAACAAACGTTGCAGGCTGCTTGCTGGTTCCTAGAATAATGAACGTTGAGGCATAGTAATACCCCAGCTACAGCCTACTAATTAAAGTTCAGTACTCAAGACGGGTGTTAAAATAAAGTAAGAAGCAAAAAGGGTGATGTTTATTAGCGTGACATACAAAACACAGACAAAAGAAAAACCACACCAATGCAACTAACCCAGGCCACTAGCAGTTGAGCCCAGGTTTTACTTTCCCAGTCACTAACAGAACCAGAACTCTCATACCATAGAGTGCTCCCTAAACCATGCCATTTTCTACACCGGTTAAATAAATATATTGAGTCACACATCTGCTGTACAGCATTAAATACACACAGTTTACTAGTATGTAATTACATATTTACTTGATCATGAACATTAATCAAAATCATATAACCTCCTTCATTTACAGGTTCTAACCCACATTGGTGGATTCTCACAAACAAGAGAACAAATGCAGCTGCACTTTATACAGCAGTTTATTAAAAGCCTCCACATTTAACTAATCATACCACACAAAGGCAATAAATTGTTTGATTTGGTTCTCTAGGTCAAATTTTGCAAAAATATAGAAAATTCACAAGAGTGCACATCATTCAAACTCCACTGTACATAAATAGGGAAAATGTTGCAAATTCTGATTTGGGTTTTTGCTTACCTAACCGTGTGCTTGGAGAAGTTCCCTGTTGTACTTTGAGCATAGAACGTGAAGGTGGAGTCGGTCCAGAGGCTGTGGTAGGAGCTTGAGAGGGAGTAGGGTTAACAGGAGGTCGCAGGGAAGGCTGATGTGGAGTAGGCTGCTGAATAGCTGAGCTTTGGGTCCCATGAGGGTGCAACAAAACTGATTGAGGAGGGGCAACACGAGGAGATGGGGGCACAGCAAGAGTGGGGACCTGCCCACCTTCTTTGCCTGCTGCATGGCGAACGACAATCTTAACAATCCCTGGTCCACTTACCCTAGGTGCCGGCACTAAATAATAGAATAGCAAAAATAATATAAATTAAATGTTATTTACTATCACGAGCTGATGATATACACAGAAAAGTGCCAATTTATTTGGACTGGGCACCATACTATGGCTTACAGTAGCAGAGCTAATTCAGCTGTTTGCTATAGTGACATGATTTATCTGTAAAATATTCAGTTAATCAGACAAATTAGAAAACAATATAAAAACAGAAGCTATAAAAAAAAACTGAAGACGCATAATCTTCTTACAAATGAAAACTTGTCCCAAAATATTTTATCAAGCGAAAAAATAAAGCGAATCCAATAATATATTACTAATTAGAGATTACAAATAACCAACAAAAAAAATGCATCCTCTAGAAACTACATCCCTGTCACTTACTTGCTAATACTCCTGCTTCTTGTTTCTAATATTATTATAAAATCCTTAATCAGTGCAAGTTGCCATCATACAAACACGATTCCAAAAAGGTTGGGACAAAAGTACAAACTGTAAATTAAAACGGAAAGCAATAATTTACAAATCTCAAAAACTGATATTGTATTCACAAAAGAACATAGACAACATATTAAATGTTGAAAGTGAGCCATTTTAATATTTAATGCCGAACATTGGCTTATTTAAAATTTCGTGACAGCAACACATCTCAAAAATCCTAGGATGGGGCAATAAGAGACTGGAAAAGATAAAGATACAAACAACATGACTGGGTATAAAAAGAACATCTTGTAGTGGCAGCGGCTCTCAGAAGTAAAGCTGGGAAGAGGATCACTAATACCCCTAATTCTGTGCCACAATTTACCATGCCATCCGCAATTGCTGTTTTTAAACAACATCCAGAAGCGTTTAACATAGGTTAACATTCCTATCCCCCAACTTGAGCAACTTGTCTTTTCTCAGTCCCCAGATGTTTACAGTCTCACAGTGGCAAACATGGCTTTGTCCCAAGTATTTTTTTTTTTTTTAGATGTGTTGTCACTAACTTTAATATCATCTAATTCTTCTCTTTAAATGATACATTTTCTCAGTTTAAACATTTGTTCTTTTCTGGAATTTTGAAACTTCAACATCATTGCATTCCATTTTTATTTACAACTTGTTCTTTGTCCCAACTTTTTTGGAATCGGGTATGTATAGGCCTTATAGAATCTCTCTTTTCACCTTTCTAATGGCCACTTATGCACTTATGACTTGCTCTGCTAAGTAACATGTAGTTTGGTACCCAGGCTACAGCACTGCAGCCATCACGGTCACGACTGTAATAAACTCAAGGACAGCAAGGGCAGCGCCGTACCTTGAGCAGCAGTGAGGGGTACTGCTAGTCCAGAGCAGATTGGGACCATGCTGGTTGGGTTGGGATTAGCTGAGATACTACCTGACTGACTAAGTGTATGGAGAACTGCAACCTGAGCTGGCTGACTAATAAGGTGGTGCTGCCCACCGCTGGATACCAGATGCATTACATTTCCTATAGGGCACAAAACCACAGGACAATGTGTTAGGCCACAAACTAAACCAGTTCTCGTAGACAGGCGTTCAGGAAAATACACCCAGCCACAGCTGTTCATGCAGAGCAGCAATGCCAAATCAAAGTACTCACCTTGAATAGATCGTGGTTGGGCAACAGGCACTTGGAGTGGAGCGCCAGATAGGGTGAGTTTGTTACCCTGCAGTTGAAACGTAACAGGCTTACTACCCTGACTGGACGACACTGGACGACCAGCCAAAGAGGCCAGCTGCGCAATACTCACCACCTCTCCAGCTATATTAAAAATAGTGAAATTAAAATCTAATATATACATACATAATAATATTTGTGAAAAATGAAGGGATATAAAAATTTTATTATATATCAAGGAAATAGTCCAGTACACCTACATGGCAATCTGGCCTGCATATCTGGGCTGAGAAGCACTCTCTGCGTCATGACATTGCTGGGGGGCTGAGGAGTGACAGGCACTGTTGGGGCAGTTTGAGGTGGTGTATGTCGAAAACTCATTACTGGGTTCACAGACGCAGTGGAAACAACATTCTGACACAAAGGAACTTGTGGAGCAGCAACAGAAGTTACAGGGCACACTGAAAGACAAAACCTTAAATTATTAAACAGTTACTACTGTCCCAGCTGTTCCTTAATAAACTAAAATGTGATTCTGACCTTGAGGCTGTACAGCAGTCTGAGTAGGAATGACTTCTGAAATTAGAGGTGGCCGTGAAGGCTGGACTGCAGGACTAGTTTCCCGCTGATTACTCGATGCTGTTGATGAACTTGCTTCAGACTTGGGGTGTGGCTGTAACATTCTTTTAGGTAAACACATTTCAATACAACATTACAGAATAATCATGATTTGGATAAATTCATTTACATCGATACGTAAACTATCAATTACCTGTTAACCTTCATGCGAATAGATTTAGGTCTGGGAGGAGGCTCAGGAGATTCCATTATCTCCTGAATCAGCTGGCGTGTTACTTTCCTTTGAGGAATATAAACATCTGCTTGATATCGAGACACACGACTTTCCAGACTTACCAGGTCAAACATGGAAAGATCACAGCGCTGTCAAAGAAGAAACAGCCACATAATTTAGGGATACGGCTATTAACCGCACAATGCAATAGACAAAATAAAAGTCTCATCTTGGCACATGTTACATGAGCTTAAAAATAACTGATACAAGCTGAAAAGCTACGTATACAACTTTTGTGTTTTTAAAGTATTAAATTACTGTTATTTTTTGAAAGGAACAAAAAAATGTATGTTAAAACTGACCTACAAAGGACAACATAAGAAATGATGTTTACAGCAGCCGACATTACAATGCTCACCTGGAAAGGGGGCGTGTCTAAGGCCTTCAAAACTAGGGAGGCAGTGGAGTAGGTTATAGCCTCAGTGATGAAGGGAGACTGGATTGGCCGTGGGTCAAACAGGTTAGGATGGTTACACACTTTACGCAGCTGCATCAAGATATTAATTACTGACATAAAGTGTCCACTGGCTAGGGTTTCCTTCGTCCTGGTAAATTTTAAAATGGAGAGAAATAAACAAATAAATACCACGATAAATTGTGTGTTGTTTACACTATCGTGGACCTGATTCATGTAACTCCTATGTTAACATTTATATGGTGTCCAACATATATTCAATGCACTCACGAGGCCTGCGCCATGAAATCATCATAGAGAAAGCGTTGTCTTTTGGAGAGCCGACAGCGCACTACATGTTCATACTTCTTTGGCATTTGTTTCTCCACATCTGCCTTTATTCGCCGGAGCAAGAATGGCCTTAACACCTAAGGATAAGTGTTATATTAGGTAAATGTGATTCTGAGTCACAACCTATTGCAGCTTAACCTATTAAAGGTGTGGGTGCAATTTCTATGCATGAGAATATTCACCTTGTGCAGTCGTTTCACAAGACCGTCATTATATTCTTGGCTGCCTTCAATCATTCCAGTCAATGGATTGGAGAACCATTCCTTGAATTCACGGTGGGACTGGAAGACATGTGGCATGAGAAAATGCATGAGCGACCACAGCTCCATCAGACTGTTCTGTAGTGGAGTACCAGTAAGCAGTAAACGCCGATGACTTCATGAGCAATAGAAACACAAAGAAGAGAAAATCATACTAAAGCAATATCACTTTTAAACAAACAAAAGAAAATGGCTGGTAGAGAAAATAAAACAAAAGTTTTTGCTAATTCTGAGGTATTCTGTAAGAACCTGTTGAAGTTCAGCAGACTTTGCCATCGCTGGGACTTGAAGTTTTTGATGTTTTGTGCCTCATCCAAAATGAGATATTTCCAGGACTTGCGTCTGAATGCCTGATGATCTTGCAAAACCAGCTTATATGAAGTGATGCACACATGAAAAGCATTGGGTTTGGTCCAGCCCTAAGCACCAAATCAAAAGAAAATATAACAAATATAAATTTCACAATACTGAAATGATTAGGCAACTTATACTTACCTGTCTCTTAAGTTTGCGCTCTTTCTGACTACCATAATAAGTGAGAATCTTAAAGCCAGGGCACCAGCGTTTCAGCTCCATCTCCCAGTTTAACATCACACTGGTGGGCACAATGATTAAATGAGGGCCCCAGTTCCCTGTAATAAGTTAAATATACAGAATTATATATCAATACAGTACATTATAGTTTAAATGATACAATTATTCTCCTGTCAGGAACTGAAAAATTACAAGTTTCTTTAAAACAAAGACTAAATTCCTGCATACCTTTCTCGCAAGCCAAATGTGCCAACAGGGCAATAGTCTGAATGGTTTTACCAAGTCCCATCTCATCAGCCAGGATACCATTAAGCTTCTTTTCATACATGGTCACCAACCAGTCTAGTCCAATGTGCTGGTACTCACGGAGGTTGCCGTGAAGTAAGAACGGAATGGGCGTTTTCACCTAGAAATTGTGCATTTATTAAATCAAGAGTAAGTAACGTAGCACAATCAATTCTGTCCATTAATTACTCATTCTAAATATAGCGTAATAAATATTATAACTAAGGACACTAATTATTAAATGACCATTAATTATAAGCAGCAAATCTATAACCAAGCCTTAAGTGTCCGAAGAACAGGGGGCATAACAAGATCCCTTACAGTTGTTGTAGCCAGGGTATATCCTTTTGGCTGAAGGCTTTCAGCAGTAGCAGCTATATGGCTGATCTCTTTTTTTGGGCGTGGAGATATGGGGATTGATGGATTATGATCCCCTTCTCTTAGCAAAGCCTTCATCCCTTCTCCTCCATAGTCTTCATCCTCCTGATTACTTTCCTCAGATTCAGCATCCTCCTCATCTTCACTATTTTCTGCTGAATCTGCAAGTTGAATAATAAAAAAATTCAACAGAATTTGATTTAAAAATATGGTACAAATTACAAAAGTTATATATATTTCAACACAACTAAAGTTATTTGATCCATTAAATAATGCTTTTACTTCCAGGTTTTATTCTCGTAAAATACATCAATAACTGCAATAAATAAATTAGCCATTTGTTTTTGTTTTTTTATGAAAAAAAAATTAAGGAATACCCCACTATACCTAAGGAGCAATCATCACTTTCATCTCTCTCAGTCTCTTCATCCTCATAAGCCCCTGATCCCTCTGAGGACACTTCAATATCATCGGTATAGGCACCTTTGTACTTTTCTAGCAGTTCTTCCATACTCATCTCACCTGAAGATTAAGAGTGCAACATACAAGTAAAGAAAATCAAAAAATCTTAATTAAAAGGGATTTGATATAAATTCGAAAATCCTGTTCTGTTATACATTGGAAGGCTTTTTACAGACTCATTTGAAGGATTGTTACAAATCAATACAAGGTTATTTTGACTATTCAGCGGTATCCTATCATGAACCATAAGCTGGCTGTGATGGAATAGTTTGGATTGGTCTTTTGCCACATGACACATCATCATCCATAAAGAAGAGGAATTACACGGTTTGTTAATTCTAAAATGACCTTGCATCATCAGCAGTCACCAAACTTGGCCCAACATTCTAGAGTAATACTACCATTTACATTTTAATCAATGTCATAACAAATAAATACATTAAACAAATTTAATTTGTTAAAAATATCTCCATCACAGAACACTAAGCTTACAACATCTGCATAACAGGTCAGATAAAGAGGTATGTCATACTTATTCTGGGTAAAAAGGCATGAATACCTACAAAACACATGCAAGTTCCCTTATTGAAACATTATCACCTTGTTTTGGTATAATTTTATCAAACAATATCAAGAATTAAAATAAGATAATAAAACATACCTTCTTTAGCCAAGTCATCAAGTTCCTCTGCATGGTCCCCATCTCCCTCAATCACCTCCTGGGCTTCAATGGTGTCCTCCACATCCTCTGCTTTGAGTAAAGAAGAGTAATCATTCAATTAAATGATCACATGCATATGGGAAATATAATAAAATGCCCTGGCTGGACTATTCAAATTCACTGTTCTACAAATTATTTAAAATGGACATCACACCGGTTCTGGAGCAGCTCCACTGGCTCCCTGTACATAAGAGAATCTAATACAAAATACTGCTTCTCACTTTTAAAACTCTTCATGGACTTGTTTAACTCTTCCATCTTCTCTTACACGCCTCTGCGCTCACTCAGGTCCTCCAATGCTGGCCTCTTGGATATACCTAGGTTTAGGCTGTCCTCCTTGGGTGACATTTAATGTGGTTGCCCCACTCTGTGGAACTCTCACCCACCTTCTCTTTGCTCTGTCTCTTCAAATCCCTTTTAAAAACTCATCTCTTTGATAAATTTTCTTTTCTTTACCTGACAGTATTGTATGTGTTTATTGTTTTGTTGTAAAGCATCCTTTAATACCTTTGAAGGTGCTATATAAATTGAATGTATTATTATTATATAAAAAAAAAAGTCACACTTACCATCTTCCTCATTAGCAGAAAACTCTTTATCCTCTTCAACTGTAGAAGAAGAATCATCTGAGGCTTCATACTCAGATGCAGAGGCCTGCATGGGTTTTACTACATTAACATGTGTAGAACAGACATGACTGGAACTAAAAACTAGTTAATAATTCCTGCTTTACCTGGGGGAGAGAGATTGTACTGATAAGCTGCTCCAATGGCAGTGTGCTCTCCTGCTTCAGTAGCTCAATCTCCTTTCTCTGTGAGTCTGAATCATTCCCATCCTGTTGCTCTTCCACCTCAATTGTCTCTTCATCATCTTCCTCCTCACATGGAGGCTCAAAGTCAATATCTGTAAAAGACAAAAATCTGTATCTGTACAACCCCTTATTTTATGTACTGAGCAACACAACTATTGAACCTATTGTGTAAAACTTTCCACACCAAAAGCCAATGAATCAAATATGCACAGACAAAAATATGTCAAGGCGATGTACAATACTCAAAACGCACCACAATCAATAACATTAACATATCCTTACCATCTTCTTCAGTTGCGTTACGCTGAATGTTCCGGGAAGGAACGCTGATAGGGGCCGCAGGTGTGGCTTGCAAAGACTGACTAAGGAGGTCAGAATACCGCTCTGTTTGGCCAACAATAAAATCCAGCTGAAGATCCAGTGCCTTCTTACGTTTCTCGTCAAGCCGGGATTGTTGTTTGTATTGCACAACCTGCGTGGTGTAAATGTGGGAAAATGTAAAAGTGCAAAAAAATTGACCGATTTTAGCGATTGCAAATGCAGGACAGTAATCCATTACACCACCTTCTCAACACTGCTCCAAAAAGCACGGACTTCCTTTGCAATGGACGCAGCAATTCTCCTCAGTTTGGCGTGCTCTTCTCGCTTTGCTCTCTCCTCCTTCTGTCGTAGTTCCTCATGGTATCGCATTACCATTCGTACAACCTACAATCATTGCAATTTATTCAGACCGAAACCTCCAAATATACTTTGTATTCAAATATCAATAGGGTACTTATAAGATATAGGAAACAATTAATTTAAAAAAACAAAACAAATAATTATACTTTACTTTTCGGGCTACGCCTCTTTTCCAGCGCCTCTCCTGTGCAAAGTCAGCAGAAAGCCACTGCATCTCCTCACAAAGATAATCCCAGTGTACCTTAGTCCTGACAGGCTCAGCCACACGAGATAAACGTTTTAGGGACCAGAAGCCTTCACGCTTCAGTGCAAGTGTCCGATGCTCAATCTCTGCCTCCTGTGGGAAAGTGAAATGTTTTGCAATAAATTCCAAGCCAGTATAAAAGCCTTGCTTACATTGGTTTTAACAAGTAATTAAACAAAAAAGAAATCATTTACATGTTTTGCCAGCTCGGCCATATCGGTGTGCTTCTCTGAGCGAGGCCGCTGACTGAGTGTTTGATCTACTTGAGAGTTTTGGGAAGAAGGACGAGTGCGTATGCAGTCTACAGATGAAGGAGACGGTGAAGGAGTACGTGAGGTGGAGGGTGTGGAGCTTGATGTGCCTCTACCTGCTATCCATTGACGAACCTGAGATAAGAAACAACACTTAATAAGCAAAAATAAACTGGCTAAAAGAGCAGACCTAATCTCAGTGTAGTTCAAGAACTAATTGATTTATACAGTTGTTTTTATTTCTGTCATTACTACATAAAGCATGCAATTAGACATTTGTGTCTTTACACTAAAATTCAGATTAAATGATAAGAAGTGTCAGCTTTCAAAGTGTGGTGCTCTCAGAAGAAGAGATGTCAGGAGAAGATTATGACACCTCTTACCTTCAATAAAAAGGCCTGTGTGTCTGTCCTGCCCTCTCCATGCTGCAAAACACACATGGCTCAAACATGCAGCCAACTAAGGCATTGCAATCCGATGGCATTCACATGGCTATGTCAACATGCACACATCTAAAACACACTAATGTTTAACAGATGGCTATCGACAACATTTGCTTTGGTGCGATATCACTTGAATAGTTAGCGCTTTACAAAAAATATGAGCAAAGACAAAAATCAAGATATATAGATTACACAACAAGATCATTATAAAAACAATGATCAATACATATCAATAACAAGATACATACATTTTTTTACCTCACCTTATGTTGCACTGGACTGGCCATAACATTGGATTCACTGGTCTGGGCTTCTAAAGAACCATCTACTTCTTCTTCACTGCTCTCTTCTATTGAAGCATCAACCTCATCCAAAGTGATGTCCTGTTCATCCGTTATTTCTGCCAAATGCTCAATTAGCGAGTGTTGTTCCTCCATCTCCAACAGCACAGTTTCTTGGCATGGCTGGTTAGCAAGACCTTCCAATTGACCAGTGACAGTACTACACATACTGCCCGTCATAGAATCCAGTCTTGGCGAGTTATGGGTTAAAGTCTGGGTAGATGAATCAAAGTTTAAAAGAGGATCATCCGGTTCTAATTTGATAAAGGCCTGTTTTGTAGACTCGTCCATTGAAAGTGAGCTACTAATTTTACAGGGAGCTTTAAGCACATGAATGCCTGGTTCTGATGCCTTTTCACTTGCAACATCCGTAGTTAAATCATAATCCGAAAGGCACTCTAAAGAGACTCTACCTAAGCAATCACTGGACGTGCCAGATGAGCTCTGATTCCTGGAAACTAAAGCCAACACTGGGGATTTTTTAAGGAGAGGCTCACCTCTTTTTAGAATAAGCAACTTTGGATCAATAACATTCGATGAAAGAGAAATCTGAGACACATGCAATATATTTTCTGTGGACTCCTCTTGCACAAACGAAGGACTGTTGATTAATGCAGAATCTAATACAACTGTATTTTCTACATTTGAACAAAATGTGGGTTCTGAAACTATATTTTCCATGCCAATATTCACTGACGAGGTTAAAGGGGTTTGTGAAGATAAAATACTCTGTGAAGAGAGAACGGTTGGTGAAGGAGAAGATAGAGCACTATTGTCTTGCTTCAACGATTCATTTAAAGGTTGAAAAGAAAGTTCATCTTTTTCAGGTAACAGTAACTTACCAGCTGTGGGGAAGCAAGGTACTGTACACTCATAGAGCGCAACAGATGCCTGTGATTCAGGGCAATTACCCATAGTCTCTGCACTAATGTCAATCATCTCAGCATCCTCTGTGCTTTGACATTTCCCATCTATTAGTGGAGAGTGATCACTTACCACTAACCATGTGTCCTCCATCCCTGGCTGCACTACGATATCTACATCAGCCAAATCTCTCATTTCAACAGCATTTAAACCAGAGAAAGCCTCTGACCCCTCATTACGCTCTCCATCGACATTCATATTAAAAGATGTTGAGATTCCATCATTTAAGTATTCCATGTGTGGGAGCTCATGATCTACTAGAAGGGTTTCTTGCTCTTGTTGGTTTAAACTGTCATTTTCAACAGGAGAGGAACATGGCTCATTTGAGTCTCGACTCTCTACATTTGTACATTTGTTTTTGTGCAAGAGTAAATAACTTCCATCGGGCTGGTGATCTTGATAGGATTTATGGTCTTGATTTATTTGCAAACTTTTGGCACAGTCGTTCTGTTTATAAGTCATATTTGATGTGCTGCAAGCAACCACATGGATCCCTTCAGTTATTTTGGGGACCTGTATTTTGTGAGTGCATGTCTCGTCTCCCAGCACCTTTGGCTCTTTAACATCATTACATACTGCTGTTCCATCTAAAGAACTCTCCTTCCCACCAACAGCACTAGTCTTGTTACACGTTAAACCAGATTCAGGAATTCCACTGCAGTTTATACAGTCGGGGCTCAGCTGGTTCACTTTAGTAACCTGTGCGTTATGAGGATGATTAAAAGGACTCCGTGTACTTGGAGAAAAGGCAGCATTAGGGGTGGAAACTTCAATGACCATAGATTGTTGCAGACTTTTAGATACATTATTTGACGTGTCATTTCCACTTCCTTTGGAAATATGCATTCTAGATACAGATTCTCCTTGATTTAACCCTTCTGCATCCAAGTGATTCCACTCTTTTTCAGAAGGTGTTGAACTTGAACCGACACACACTGTTTCATTTGCTACAACTGACTCTTCTGCGGCTTTATGCATGAAATGACTGGCATTACTAGACTCCATAAGCATTTCTGCAGCGGCTGTGATGATTGTTGCTGTGGGAGGTGACTGCATGATTTGCTGGACATCAGACATCAGCAGTACACTGCCCTGAGCCGATTGCAGAGCTGGTAGAGTTTGAAATTCCCCCGTGTCTTCTGGTTGCTTAGGGTCTTTGACTGATGCTTTATGTGCGGTGGAGACTGCGGAGCTGGACTTGGTTGTTGAGGTACAGGTGCCTTGTCCGGCCATGTGCTTTGCGCCACATACATCCTCTTTACTAGTCTTTGATTTTTGTTCCAGAGATATTTTCTCTGGAGACAAAGAAACCTTTTCCATATTAACTGCAATTCCTGGGTTATTGGTCCAGTCATGGCAGCAGTCAGGTTCCCGGTGTTCAAGGTTTGTTTTCTCGATGTTAAACTCATCATGCAAATGCTGCCCTTTTGTAATGTGGCCTGTGCCACAAGCTGAAAGACTGTCTGAAAGATTTTGCGAGTTTTCTGAAGCCAAGGGCATAGGCTGTTTTTGCACAACTGCGGTACAGTCCAAGATCGGCTTCTGCTCTGGGTCATTGGTGTTACAGTTTTGCCAAGTCGTTGTGGGGACCTGCTTTTGATATGCAGCCAGTGTTTTTGCTTTCTGCTGCTCCATCTCAGAGGCAGGGCCAAGCAGTAGTGGTACTGAGGCAGCTGGGACCGGCTGCAGGACATGCTGTGATGGCCCGGCCACATTCTGTGTAGCCGTGGGGATGCCACCCAGCACAGCCACAGCCGGAGGGGTGCGCTGCAGCACCGCCTCCTCCCTTCCTCTGACTGGACTGCTTCTGTTACACACAGCACCTGAAAAAAAAATTTCAAATACAAATGATTTTAAATGACTGCACAATGATGCACACACTGTGAGCTTATGAAGGATAAGTGGTTAGGAGGCAATGCATCACCTGAATATGGTGTAGGACCAGTCTCTTCTGTACCTTCCTCTTCCAGGATGCTGAGATCAAAGATACCACTTCATCTGGAAAAGAAAGAAGAACCATTAAAACTGAACAAAGTTATATACAAAGCTGATTCCAAAAAAGTCGAGACAAAGTACAAACTGTAAATAAAAAAAAGAATGTAATAAATTACAAATGTCAAAAACTGACATTGTATTCACATATACAACATATGTCCAAAGTGAGACATTTTTAAATTTCATGCCAAATATTGGCTCATTTGGAATTTCGTAACAGCAAAACATCTAAAAAAAAAGTTGTGAAAGGCCAATAAAGGATTGAAAAGTTAAAGGAACAGCTGGAGGACCAATTGGCAAGAGGTCATTAACATGACTGGTTATAAAAATAGTATCTTGGAGTGGCAGAAGCTTTTAGAAATAAAGATGGGAAGAGGATCACCAATCCCCTTAATTCTGCGCCGACAAATAGTGGAGAGATATTAGAGTGTGACGTGTAAAATTGCAAAAAGTTTAAACATTTCCTCCTCTATAGTGCAGAGTATCATAAAAAGATTAGAGAACCTGGAAGAATCTCTGTGCACAAGAGAAAAACCATACTGGGCCAAGGCTCATTTAAAATGGACAGTGGCAAAGTAGAGGACTTTTCTGTGGTCAGACGATTCAAAATTTATGGAAATCAGGGACGCCAATGTCATTCGGACTAAAGAGGAGAAGGACAAACCAAGTTGGACAAAACCAGAAGCCTGCATCTTTGATGGTATGGGGTTGCATTTTTATTTTTTCCTCTTTAAATGATACATTTTCTCAGTTTAAACATTTGTTCTATTCTGAATAAAATATGGAATTTTGAAACTTCCACATAATTGCATTCTATTTTTATTTGAATTTTTTTTTGAAATTGGGTTTGTATAAGGTGTAACATTATCATCTTTATTTGTTAAGTTAGAAGCCAAGTAGTTGAGTACTGATTAATTTGCAGGGTTTGGAGTGACTTAGTATGGACCCCATTAAGCAGAGTGTCACAGTGTCCAGCCTGGAAGTCACAAAAGCGTGGACTAGATATTTATATGCCGTTTACCCTTCCTGTCCGGCCAGCGTGCAATCACAAACAAAAAATGTCTGACATGCAAGAATTGCTGCTTTTATTTTGAAAGTCTTATTTCTATATGGATACATGCAAGGTGGTTGGTGCATACGTATTGACCTTCAAAATGTCAGCTCAGGCAAACAAAAAAACCAAATGCCACATTTTTAACGACTAAAAAATATTTATTTACAGAAAATAAAATCTCTGTCCTTAGTTTTTGATGCAAGGAATACAATTTAAACTGGCACTAAAAACCCCTAACATGCAGAAAATACATGTCTGATGAAGAGTGGGTTAGGGAGGCATATGCCTTGCTGGATAAACTGTACAACCAACAAGAAATTCACAAAACTTCCTGCATACATTAATGAAGCTTACAAAGCAAATTATTATCAGCGCTAATATGTCCAGATAAAAACTATCCAAACACAGATTCTGGAAGATGTGAACATGTCCTTCTCACATCCACATCAGACCTGCAGCCACAATTCAGTGCACTTGTTGAATCCCAAAACAGACTTGATTTTATCACCGAATTAGAAAATTGTTAGCTATTCAGTATTTCTGAGTTCTGAATCGGTTGTAAAAATTAAATGACATACTTGACGTAATTTCATGTTTATGAATTGTATTTTTGACTTTACTCCACAATTTTATATTTTTATTGTAATAAAATAGCCACATTCTTTAAAAGGATAATGAAAATTATATAAATTACTGCTCTTTACAGGTGGAGCAAATTAGCATGGAACATAGTTAAGTGCAGGCAACTGTTGGTTCAGGGAGGTTGTTTCCCCAAACGTATATACACACTTGTGACAGTAAAATAGCCATATAACTGATGGTAAATTATTCATTGGCATTCTCATTGTAGCTAACGAGAAGAAATTCATCTGTACCACGTGTAGGTAACCAGACAGAATTCGGCTAGTTTAGAAATACAACGCACAATTGACAAGAAAGTAAGTTCTGGGTATTTGTCAGCAAGTTTAATTTGCGGCGGTAAATCTTTGCTACGGCGAGGCACCTGTGAATAGCAGTACAAAAGAACCTGAGCATAAAGGACCATAACCAGTGGTACCTCGGTTGAAAACAACGCTGAACAATGGGGGGATTATTTGAGCTGGTGCTTTTGTATGCCATCGCGATAAAACTTACAGAAAGCACAGCTAACGCGGCGGCTAGCTAACTAGCGACCGCGTCGTCTCAAGCATAAACGACGTGAACTGCTGTGACTCGTATACGGAATAAGACGTGGCTGTAATTATGAATTACACGAAGGCGTCTCATCACTTTTATCCAGCACATTGTAAACGTAACGTTGTCGCCCTTTCATACCACCGAACCTGCATGCTTAGCTAGCTAGCTAGCTCTAGTTGGCCAAGGAAAGGATCAATGACGTCACAATGCGGGGACGTGCGGGCAGATTAAAAGACGACTGTCAACATTTAGTCTTGTTATATGCTCTAAATTACATTCACAGCACACGAATATCTTCAGATATTTGTAAAAGACAAAAGTATAGGTTTACGCGGGTTAGGAAAAATACATTCTATGTGGGTTTCATTTAAAATGGGTGAGGTTACACAGAAAATATCATTCATGTAAGAAATAAACCGGCTGTTATGTTAGAGCACCATTGTTTGAAAATATACTGCAAAGAACGGAATTCGTAGAAGGATAACGTATATCGAGCTAGGTGATAATTACATTTAACTACATTCAAACTATAAAGTGGCTAATGTGACAGCCATAAACGTTTAGGTAAAGTTTGATAACATTAACTAAGGAAAATGAGATAGAACCAAACTAACTTCCGTATGGCTGATAAAGTCAAGCTGACATGTGCCGATTAAATAATGTATGTTTGAATGCAAGCACTTCGTTAAAAAATGCACGCAAAAGTAAACTTAAACCGCCATATCAAAGTCCCTTATTGCCTCGAAATACCCCTCCTCCCCATCCCTCCCTCCAACTGCTCATAGCGCCCCCTCCTTCCTCCTTTCACAATCGCCGCCATCTTAAGTTCCCACCTACCTGAAATTTCCGAGCACTTTTCTTTTACTAAATTCTCGTTGAAGGAGTCGCCATCCGCGCCAAATCGCACTCAATCTGTGCTTGCAGTTTTCCAAACTATCTCTCGGTACCCAACGAGGTACTGGCAGGTTCGTTTGAGCAAGTTAAAGACCGGTCGGGGAGAGACTGGGTTTGGATCGGCGAATCTAGCGGTTGCGGGGAGGAGTCTTTCGACGCAGCGAAATGGAGGAACGAGCAACTGCTGACAAAAAAAGTGCAGAACGGAACAACATCTCGCGAGATTTTCCTTACCCCTCTATTTCCGCATCGCGTTTCAGACGGGGAAATTACTAGTTTATGCAGCTGTTGGTTTTATGTATGTGCTGTTTAAAGTGCTAGTAGAGACTTTACCGATCTTTTAGATATAATATTAGCAGAGATACATATAAGCACCGTTACCAAATTTCTTCCTAAACCCTGCGATACTCACTGCGCGCTTGATATGCAGCAAGGTAACCGCTAGTTGACTATATCGTTAAAAGCAGTAGTAATAACGATCTATTTTCTCGTTACTTCTTTGCGCAATTTAATTTTACGTACGTTAATGTGTCCGACAATTGTAAAGAAACGTAAACAGCACAACTCCGTATGAGGGAACACTAATACCCAAGTGACAACTCACATCATTAAAAAAACGAAAATCTTTCCCTGCTATGATTAGTTTAAGGTTATCGGTCATAAGTATTTTAATCCTGGTCACTTCTGGAACTTGTTTTAAAAGCATACATTTTCTTCTGCAGCACGACAACTTCTTTGCAACAGCTGTTTTATTACTAGACCTGCACCTAATTCCGTTTTCCTTACCAGACACGCTGCTCTGCGGAACACCAGTCCCGGCGTTACCGGAATGGGGTGGGGGTGTGACGAGGATTTCATACTAAAGCAAAACAACAGACTTAAATAAACTTAAGTTTTGTTTAATCGTTATTTTAATTTCTTTCTGTTTAAGGCGAACATAATTAAAGCTATAAAACGGGTTTGGTCTAATCGTTAACCAGTAATATCTTGTTCTCCAGTTACAAGACCATTCAAACTTACAAAAGCAGCAGTTCATGGGCTATGCTTGTACGAAATGCACCTTTTATTTAAGTTTGCCCACACAAGGATGTCTAGACATCACTGCGCAAGTCTCTGAATGTATAAATATATTTATATATAAATAACTAGGAGGACTAAGTGCAAACTCAGTCTTGACAGGTATTTGCTATCCCTTTCTTTTGTTTTCCCTCTTTTTTGATGGCCTTGCTTTAACAAGGAGGTTCCACTACCTGAAACAATGACATTATAGCAAACAGTGAATATGTTTATTATATAAGGTCATTAATGTTAACAATAATAATTACAAAATGAATATCACTATTCTACTGTATTCTGTTCCAGCTCATGTAGGAAAATGGGAAGGTTTGTTTTCCATTTAAATTTTAAAATATCAAACAAGATGTACAATTAATAATATTTTTTAAGGATTAAAATAAAATAGTTTTGCAATCGTTCAATGTAACGTCCATGGAAGTTGTGCCTCTGATCACTGTCGTGCTGTAGGAAACAAAGTAGATGATGTTTTTCATCGAACAGTGTTGTTTCTTCAATCTAGTTATAGACAGCACACACTAGACAAACAGAACAGCACTAATTACGCAGTCTTGAGACTCCATCTCCCACTTCTTATGCAGATCTCAATCTCCATAGCTGTCTTTTTTTTTCTTTTTTCTTTTTTTTTTTTTACATAAATGAGTTCATAAACAGGAAATACACATGTCACGCAATGCAGTACAATGCAAACATTATCTCTGAAGCCACCAGCCTAGAGACAACCCTACAGGGCACATGTATATATTTCATATTACAGAACAAAGCCTTTAGTCTCTGGACATCCACAGGCAATCTAAATATCCTAAATATAAATGAAAAGTACAGGCTGGGTACCTTAAATTGCCACAAACAACCACAGTGGGGGATATATTAGTCCTCCACTCAGGTAATTAAACACTCATGTATGATCACTCTAGATTCAGCAGGCATAGGGTGTCTTGCTTAAAGTTTTATATTTGCAGTTCAAGATCATTACATCCCTTGTTCCAGCCTTGCCTAGTACTATCTTGATTCTCCATCCTTATGTGAGCTGAACAAGGCCAAATCTCCAGCCCCACCAAGTCTAGAGGTGCGAGGTGGAGTGGAGGCCCTAGTCGCAGATGGAATAAGTGGAGGGGGTGCCCCAACTGACAAGGGTGCAACTAGACTGGGTGCCTTAGTAAGAAGTCCGTTGGGGACATGATGTGGGTGCAATGGGCCCAGACGGGAATAGAGGCTTGGGTGATGTGAAGGTGTGGAACCTCCCGGAGGATGTAGCTGAGTGTGAGACAACAAACCTGCATGCAGCTGGTCTAGGTGGGCTGCATGAGATGGGTTAGGCAAGTGTGGAGTAGAAAGGTGTGGATGCATCCCAAAATAGCGCACTCTTTCAAAGTCCTCACGCAAAATCTGGGCACGCTGTTCCTCATCCAGTAGACCACCTCCAGGGCCACCAACATGATGAGGGCGGTCAAATGGATGCGACATTAACCCAAACTCTGGCCGGCCTGCAGAGGACGATGCAGAAGGAGCGGAGGTTGGCACCGCTGGATGATGTGGGCCGACTGCTGCTGCTACAACAGCTGCTCTTTCTGCATCAATATATCGAGCATGTGGATGCTGAAAAAGGCGGGTCAAGTGCGGATCAGTGCGCAGTGCAAGATGGGGATCTGACCGTTGGGCTAAGATATCTCTACGCTGCTGTTGCTGCTGCTGAGCAGCAAGTTCCCTCCAGGGATCCCAGGGAAAGCTGTGAGGAGCCTGTGAGTGGCCTTGAGGTGGTGTATGTGCATGGGCTGCAAATCGATCCACAGGAGCCCCTACAACTAGTCCAGCTGATCCACCAGCTCCACCTAGATAAGCTTCAATAGTCAACCGGGAGCGATCCAGAAGTGGATGATGATGATGGTGGGTAGGGTGGGGGGTAGGAGGAGGAATTGGCACCCCAGATGTGGGAGTCAAAGAAAGAGTTGAAGAAGGCGTTGAAGGATGGTGTGTGTGGCGACTATTAGGTCGTTCAAAGCCATGAGGGGGTACAGCAGGATGAGTTATGGGCACTTGCTCAGGCTCCTCCTTTCTCTCCTCCTTGACTTTCACTGGAGGATGAAGCAATCCAGGAGGGTGAGTACTACTGTGAGGCTTAGAAACTGGAGTCGTTGTCCGGTCAGGCTTCTTAACTGGAAGTGAACTGACAGAAGAGGAGGAAGAGGGTGGTCCACTGCTTTCTCTTTGGGATGGATGGGAGGGTTCTGAAGTGAGAGCATGTGACTGTCTAACAAACAAGTCCAGAGGGGAAGATGCTGATGGGGCGTTTGGAGGAGGAGTTGCAAGAATAGATGACGTAGATGAACGAGGTCTGTCTGGTGCCGAGGATGTTGATGCTGTCACCCTTGAGGAAGAATGATGTCTTTTGTCTGACTCTCGATCTCGCTCCCTTTCACGTTCTCGGTCCCGTTCCCTGTTTTGTACATCAGAGTGAGCACCAACACTTAAAGGGCCCAGCCCATTCATGTGAGAGCTTGGAGTGCTGCTGCGGTGCTTGAGTGCACCAGGGGATATTCGCACAGGTTGCCGACCATACAGTAGACTGTCCCTAAAGGTGATGTGAAACAGTAAATATTCATGAAATTATATATGCAAATCTGTCCAAGGCCAAATAAATACAGTAAAATAATACAGCCATATTGGCAAAGGCAGTTATGAATAAGCAGACTTGTCATATACCTGTCTTTTTCATCTTTTATTTGCGTCAGTTCTCTTCCTCCTAAGTCTTTCCCTCTATCTCGGTCATCCCTTTTTTCCAGACCTTTGGCCCATGAGGGCCCTGCGGGGAAAGGTGGAGCAACATGTAGGCGATTCCATGGATCATGTGGGTTGGACAATCCTCCTACTGCATTTGTAGATGATTCTGGCTTATGTCCAAAAACCGAACTAGCACCTAAATCCAAAAAAACACAGAAATGGGTCAATACATGAAAACATGTTCAAAATGCCATTAAACAAGATGCCTTTCCTTACAAAATTAGCATTATGACATACCCAGTGATGGGTTACCTAGTCCCCCAAAGGCACCAGCACCCAGTGCTCCTAGCGGTGGAAATGGGGGTGAGCGCCCATATGGATCTGTAATGCACAACATAAGTCACACTTGATTATGTCTCAGTAACAAACTGAATGACACAAAAGAACAATTCTGCTTGCACTGGTGTGCATTTATTTTATACCCACTTATGTTTTGATAAAACTCATCATCTTTAAGTTTGTTACGTTTCTTGTAATATATTTTAGAAAACTAGACTAAACTACAGTTAGGCTCATAGCTCACTCGTCCATTCTCTTACCCAGATGTGTTGCTGGGGTGAGGAAAGAGGAGTGGGGCGTTGATGGAGGGATGAAGGAAGTGGAGGACGGATTGACTCCACCTGAGAAGACACAGGGGTCAACTCAAATATTTATTCAACACCCGTTAATGGAGTACCATTGAGTGTTACTTAATTCACTGCCTAATACACTTGATGTTTGTTCCTCTCCAAGACATGTGACAGAATAGCAATGAAGCAGCTTGTTTATTAGAGACACGTTATGAATCATGTAATGCCAAGCGAAATGTCTAAATCTTAATTACAACAAGTTGTAATATTTTCAAACGAAGAAGAGGAGAAAACCACTTGTGTGAGTGGGTAAACAATGTCTAATAGATGCATAGGTATTCAAATGATATATACATACTTGCTGCTGAAAAAAGATTGCCCGGTCTGGCGAGATCATGGGCTGGAGGCAGAGGACCTCCAAGTGCTCCTAGACCGCCTAATCCTCCAATACCACCAGGGCCAGGGAGACGGGGTAGCAAATCATTACGTAATTCCAGCTTTTGAGGATCTGCCTGCATCAACTGGAAAATTCAATATAAAGAGATTTTGTACTAATAATTCAGAATTCTGAGACATTATCCTGGGATGGAGATAAGCAAAAAGATAATGGACAAATTAATATACACACCTTAACTTTCTCTTGATGCCTTAAAATCATCCAGGCCACACGCACATGCATAGCACACCACTTTCCAGGCTTCTGCAATGCCATATTAAAATGTAAATGTAACTGATTCCCAAATACTCTTGATCAAAAATTATCATGGGCAAAGAAATCATACTTACATTACTGACTTTAAGTGATGGTGCAAATGGGTCTGTTATCTGTGGAAAGTAAATGAGATTCAACTCATTGGAATGTAATAGTGTCAATGTACTGGAAGTCTGACAGTGCAAACAATATATAAGCTCAAAAGACCATAAACTTAATATATATTTTTTTATCTCCTTACCCTGGGGTCTTTAGCTTGGAGGTGGGGAGGCACAACTCCCAGGCGTGCCGGCATATCTGGAGCAGTTCCCTGGAGGGCAACAAGCTATCACAAGACACCATTGTAAACCATCACATGCATTAGCTTTTAAGACTCTTACTATTTAAAAATGGCTTCAAGCATGTTATGGTGTAAAATATTATTTCAAACTATTAAAATAAAATTAGCAGTAACTTCTAGTTTTATTCGGGTTTACATTATTATATTTAACTGGGCATATTATAAAGCAGTCAAACATGTTTGGATCATACTTTCAAAAAACAATATTTCACCAGTATTAGAGGTGATATTCCTATAAAAAAATCAAAAGGTATACTGTAGGCGTGTGTAGTGTAGTATAATTTGTTAATAATTAGTACCATTAATTAATTGAAAGTTGTTTAATGCAATTGTTTCATGTAAAAACAGTCTATAATCTATTTCGTCAAATGAGGGAGACATTAGGATTGGACTGTCTTCATCGCTTTGCGACAGTTATCTGCACAGGTGTGCTCTGCTGCTGCAACCCAGAGGATTCAATCTTAAGTTAGTAACGCTTCTTGCTTTTTCCATCAGTGTTCTGCAGCATTCCCTAGGATGTTCTTTAAAACTCTAAATTGGCATTGTCATGCATCTCTTCTAGCCTTATGCAACTTTTATGCAACCAGGCAGCTTGGTACACTCCATACATAAAACGGGGCCTGAATATATGTTTGCAAACTTGCAAGCTGATCTCAGCAAGTTCAGTGTAGCATGCATTATGTCATATGCAGATATACAGTAGCTTTGCGATGGTTGGGTGCACGGATGTGGTCTGTGGGAATGGGAAAAGATGACTGAGAATCCCAAATTCTTGTCAGCACTTGCAGCCTCACACTCAACCAACTTAGCTATCCAGGCTCCAGTGTAACATATAATGTTTGCTATATGTTTACATGTGGAGACTGGGTATAATCGAATTACCCATTAGATCTAATCTGTTGCAGGATTTAAGGTACAGTGTAAAATACATCATACCCCATGTCCCAAACAGCATTTTATTAGATAAACTATACACACTCCACATTTAAACACAATGAGCATTGTTATTATTTTTATGTTACTGCTTATCTTCAATAATATTAATATAATTGTTGGTTCAGCATCAGTCAGTAAATTCATGTGTGCAGCTGAAGTAGTGCAGAACAAATAAGATAATAATGGCACGTACACCATTTGCGTTTTACCCTACATTTAACATGATAGAATTTAGCCCATAAGGAAGCTCGAAAGGCAATTTGTATTTACAACTGTGTTGAAATGAAATTATACACTGCAGCCTTTAGTGTGACACCAAAAACATACTAATTTGGTCCAATGTTACATTAACACTTTTTTGAGGCTACTAAAACCTAAATGTTGTAACATGGCATACCTTGGGTTGAAAAGCTCCTTGCAAGGAACTAAACGGTCCAGTAGGGGGGAGTACAGGCTGGATTCCAGGCAATGGTGGTGGGAACTGAGGAAAGAACTTATAGCGAAATAATACAATATCAGTGCAATGTCATTTTATAAGTACTGCCATATTAATACAGAAACAAACGAGATCACTATTCATACTTATTTACTAATTGACTAATTCACAAACTCTGTGTCATTTTACTTACTGGGTGTCGAAATAGACCTTCTATCTTGCCAGGGTATTTCTCGAACTAGGGGGAAAAAAAATCATTCAGTTATTACAATAATACTACACACAAAATGACTGATAAACTAGTATCACATCAGGGTATATTGTGAAATGAGTCGCTGGCCGTTGTGGCCTCATCACCATTGGAGGAGCTGCAGCAGGTGGGTGCAAAAAGTGTTGGTGGGTGTGGGTGTGCTGGTGTTGATGGTTGTGCTGATGAAACTGGTACGCCATTGGCGGCATAGCAGTCTGGGCCTGAACTGCCCTGCTGGAGCTTCCAGAGCTGGAGGAGGAAACAGATGCGCCTCCTGATGCTGAGCTAGCACTCACTCCAGTACTGCTCCCTGAGGCTCTGCCTTCCCGTTCAGCACTTTGAGAGGCCAGGAAGTGCGAGTTCAGCTCTTGCCGGAGCAGCTCAGAGTCTGTAAAAACAAACAATTAAATTATCTATAGGAGAGGAAAAAATCTCTATGAATCACTTTAGCAAATTCACTACACCCATGAATACATTAAAGCCAGTCATCTAAAAAAAAACCTTTGCTTTCAGAATCATAGTAAAGTGTCCAGAAACAAAAGTAAAACTAATTTAAAAAATATATTCAAAGGAAGAAGGTTTATTTTTAGCTCAATGCTAGTTTGTGCAGTTTATGTTTGCAAGTGCATCAGTAACCGGTGATTTGAGGTGAATGTGTGTACAATCTAGTAAATGGAACCAATGGAACTAAACTCTGGGGCAGTCGTAGCCTTGTGGTTAAGGA
>JAOUQT010000047.1:10410774-10438293 GCA_025769995.1 Xyliphius kryptos
TTAGAATATATGCAACTCATGAAATATGTTTAAAATACTGCTCTTTAACTCCTGTTAGGATACATTCACATAGGACTTCATAGTGACCTTGACATTTAGGAAATTGTGTGTTGTTCTCTAATTTTGATCTCCAGTGTATATATACACCAGAATTTAACTAAGTACATCTCCAAGACACACACTCGGAAGAATTATAAGCCATTTATGGTTAAAGACTTGAATCACAGAAAACTTTTACCCTTATAATTCTTTTTGTGCAGGTCTGGAGCAAAGCACTGATACGTCAGTGATATTCTACAATAAATCCTGACATCACTATTCAAACTCCAGGACCAAGCTTTTTTAATTTAAATTCTGGAAAACGAAATAAACTGGGTACTGCATACAAGAAGCAATACACCAAGACACATGATACCAAAGGATGGTTTAATAATTAATCTTTGTCGTTTGCTCGTCATGGGAAAACATTTTAAGGGTATAAAACCGTTTTTGCTTGAATACTTAATTCAGAATGTCCTGTTCTCTGATTAAGTCCTCTTAGCCATGCTGTTTATTTGCAATTACACTCCTTTTGTCCAGTTGATGCCCTGTTTGTGTCTGAAATCTTGTGTGCATAATGTTCACTCACACAGGACTTTCCAGTGCTCATCACAGTAACCATTCTCTATAAATATATTAACCAACAACACAGGGGACAGGCTTTGTGATAATACAATCCCACTTCACAGGCATTTACTATCGCTATATATTTTTTTTAAGCAATTTACTGTGCAGTTTCCCGGATGACAATATCTTGTTCTAACAAGGGAGTGCCACTGGTGAGACCTGAAACAATGACATTGTAACAAACAACAGTGAATATGTTTATTATATAAGGTAATTAATGTTAACAATAATAATTACAAAAGCAATATCACTATTCTACTGTATTCTGTTCCAGCTCAAGTACTGAGTCATACTGTAGGAAAATGGGCAAAGTTCTTCCTTTTAAATCTTAAAATATCAAACATGATGTACAGTTAATAGTTTTTTTTTAAGATTAAAATAAAATAAATCTGCAGGCGTTTGTTGTAACGTTCATGGAAGTTGTGCCTCTGGTGACTGACTTGCTGTAGACTGCACAAGAGCAGAAAACTGTAGACTTTTTTTTCCCCAAAGTTTGTTTTTCCAACATCGCTGCTCTTCAATCTAGGTTATAGACATAACACACACTAGACAAACAGCAAAGCACTACTTAAGTCATTCTTGAAATGCTTATCTTACTTCTTCATATGCAGATTTCATACTCTGTAGCCGGCTTTGTACAGCGTTTTTAAAGAGGAAAATGGGTGTCAACCAAAGCGTAAAAATGCAAACTTTATCTCTAGATACAATTCTAAATCCAACAGCCAGAAGGCAGCAGCCCAGCAGAGCTTATATTTATGTATATCTCTTCATATTACAGAACACAGCCTTTAGTCTCTGGAAATCCACAGGCCTCTTTGATAAAAGTAAAAGTCCTAAATAAAAATTATAAGAACAGGAGCATGAAAAATACCTTAAATTGCACCAATATAACCACAATGGATTAATGTACTGAGCAGCCCTGTAAAGTCTCGCTGCCCTCCACTTGGTCATGTTTGCGTTCTTGTATGATTCACTGTAGCTTCTGCAGGTGGGTTTGTCCTGCATTCCTTTACCCTCCTTTAGTGTGAAGCGCAGTTCAAAAGTAGTTCATTCCCACACTCCAATCTTGCGTGGTACTATCTGGATTCGCCATCTTTATGTGTGCTAAATAGGGTCAAATCTGCAGCTCCAAGTCTGGAGCTGCGCGGTGGAGTAGCGGCCCTAGTCACAGATGAAATAAGTGGAGGTGGGGCACCAACTGGCATGGGTGGAACAAGACCCGGTGCCTTGGCAAGAATGCCATTTGGAACATGAGCATGTGGGTGCAAAGCTCCCAACCGAGAATATATTGGGTGATGGGGTGAAGGTATAGCGCCTCCAGGAGGATGGAGCTGAGAGTGAGACAACAGGCCTGCATGCAACTGCTCTAGATGGGCTGTATGAGATGGGCTAGGCAAGTGTGCTGCAGATAAGTGCGAATGCATCCCAAAATATCGCACCCTTTCAAAGTCCTCACGTAGTATCTGGGCACGCTGTTCCTCATCCAGTAACCCACCTCCAGGCGCACCAACCTGCGGAGGACGGTCAAATGGGTGAGACATTAGGCCAAAGTCTGGTCGAACTGCTGAAGAGGAAGCAGAACTAACAGAAGGAGCTGCTGGATGATGAGGACCTACTGCCACCGCTGCTGCTGCAGCAGCTGCTCGTTCTGCGTCCAAAAACCGGGTGTGTGGATGCTGAAGGGGATGCTGAAGGAGACGTGACAAGTGCGGATCTGCTCGCAGTGCAAGATGGGGGTCTGGCCGCAGTGCCAGAACCTCTCGCCGCTGTTGCTGCTGAGCAAGTTCCCTCCAAGGATCCCAAGGAAAGCTGTGTGGAGCCTGAGAGTGGCCTTGTGGTGGTGTATGAGGATGCGTTGCAAAGCGATCCCCTGAACCTACAACCAGCGCAGCTGAACTACCAGCTCCACCAAGATAAGCCTCAATAGCCCGCGAGCGATCCAGAAGAGAAAGATGGTGATGTGGTGGGTGTGGGGTAGGAGGAGGAAGTGTTGGGGTCAAGGAGAGAGTTGAAGAAGGGGTAGATGGATGATGTGTGTGACGACTGTTGGGGCGTTCAAAACCTGCCTGATGTGCTAAAGAGATGGGCACTTGCTCAGATTCCTCCTTTCTTTCCTCCTTAACCTTTATACTAGAATTATACAGCCCATGTTGGACACAGACAGGTGGCTTAGAAACAGGAGTATTGGTTCGATCTTGCTTTTTGGCTGGAATTGAACTGACTGAGGACGAGGAAGAGGCTGGGCCACTGCTCTCTCTTTGGGATGGATGGGAGACTTCAGTGCTGAGGTGTGTCTGTCTGGCAAACAAGTCCAGAGGGGAGGATGCAGACGGGGCATTCGGAGGAGGGGTTGCATGAACAGATGATGTAGAAGAACGAGGTCTGTCTGGTGCAGAGGCTGTTGACGCAGCAGCCCTGGAAGATGAAATGGAATGCTGTCTCTTGTCTGACTCTCGATCCCGCTCTCTTTCACGGTCCCGTTCCCGCTCTCTTTCACGGTCCCGTTCCCTGCTTTGTCCATCAGACTGACCTACAATTCCCAGGGTGGGCAGGCCATTTATGTGGGAACTGGGTGTACTACTCCGATGCTTAAGTGCACTCGGAGACATTCGCACAGACTGGCGGCCATATAGAAGACTGTCCCTAAAAGAAGGGTAAAGTGTTCAAGTGAACAAGAGGCAATTTGTCAGAACAAAAAAGTCAAATGTAAACTGCAGTAGCATACCTGTCTTTCTCATCTTTTATGTGGGTCAGTTCTCTTCTCTCCATTTCTTTTGCTCTATCACGCTCATCTCTCTTCTCCACTGCCTTGGCCCAAGGGGGCCCTGAAGGGAAATGTGGAGGGGCTACATGTAGGCGATTCCAGGCATCATGAGGGTTACCCAAACCTCCCACAGGACCGCCAGGAGGTTCTGCCTTATGTCCAAAAACTGAACCAGCACCTGGAAAAGGCAGACAAAAACATGTATAAACATTTTAAAAGATCCATTAACCAAGAAGACTTGTCATGGTAAAAGTTCTCTAACTAACCAAGTGAGGGGCTACCAAGTCCTCCAAAAGCACCAGCACCTAGCGCTCCCAATGGCGCAAATGGTGGGGAGCGTCCATATGGATCTGTAATACAAAACATCAGGTATTAGTTTTAAAAACATTTTTGTTTTTCACTTATGTACACATCAGATACTAAAACAATAATACTTCTTATAAAAACATTACAGTGCCATTTATGTTTGATGCCATTACATTTAATCGTTGAGCAGACACTTTTATCGTAAGAGAACAATCTCAACATCTTGCTATTTTTTTTAAAGTCAAAACTAACAGAAGCCAGAACAAGGATTATCCTGGGCTATATTCATCCAATTTCTTACCCAGATGTGTTGCTGGGGTGAGGAAAGAGGAGTGGGGCGTTGAAGGAGGGATGAAGGAAGTGGTGGACGGATTGACTCCACCTGAGAAGACACAGGGGTCAACTCAATACTACATTAACACCCTTTAATGGTCTACCATTGAGTGTTGTTTGTTTCTTTAATGTATTGTTTTCAGTCTATTCCAAGATATCATGTGATGTCTTAAACACATGAGTAGATAAATTACCCTTGTTAAGCCATATGTCTGATCATTTGTTAAAAAAATAAAAAAACATTGATATTAGTATATTAAAGGTTGCTTTTTACATACAGCTGTGTGAAAAAAAAAAATACTTACTAGCAGCTGCAAAGAGACTGCCAGGTCTGTTAAGGTCATGAGTTGGTGGTAAAGGACCTCCAAGTGGTCCAAGACCCCCAATTCCTCCAATCCCACCAGGCCCCGGGAGCCGTGGCATAAGGTCATTACGGAAGTCCAGTTTTTGAGGATCTGCCTGCATTAACTAAAAAACAGGAGGAAAATAAACAGATTGTTCACCAGCAACAGATCAGAATATATTCAGCCATTTTATCAAGCACACAATCATTTTACCAGTTCTATTAGCTTTGGCCTTCATGGATCAGATACTATGCAGTGACAGTGACACTGGTTATTTATAGGTATGCTGGAATTAAACAACGGGTGCTGGAGTTTTTAAACAATTCGTCAACTCTATTAAACACAAAAACTTGTCCGTTGCTGCATAGCTGGTAGAATTGATTTTCCAACAGAGCTAAGAAGACAATGATGTTGTTTGGTTGAATTGTACTCGGACCAGCAGCACTGCTGCATCTGAGCCACTTTCACAATACATGACACACCAACATTAATGTCACCATCAAAATAATTTCTGGTTTCCAGTGGTCCTGATCATCAAAAGAATAAAGTAAATGGAACTCAAAAAAGGAAGAGTTACCTAATAAAGTGTTAAAAAAAAAATGAAATAATCTAAAATGAATAACACTATAAATGCAGAAAGCAGACAAACGTAACTTAACTATACCTTAACTTTCTCCTGATGACGCAATATCATCCAGGCCACGCGTACATGCATAGCACACCACTTTCCAGGTTTCTGCATTAAGGTTAGAATATTAGGTACGAATGAATGTCATTTATTTAAAATCAAAATACATAAAGAAACTGTTTAAAACAGGCAAACTTACATTACTGACTTTTAAAGACGGCGCAAATGTGTCTGTCATCTGTAAAAAAAAAATAAAAAATAAAAAATAAGCAAAAAAGGCCCCAATTTTCCATAATACTATAGTAACTAATGTGTAACATAGTTGAAAACAATCAGACACAAGCATGTGCAATTGCAATACACTTACTCTGGGGTCTTTAGGTTGCAAGTGTGGCGGTACAACTCCCAAATGTGCAGTCATATCTGGAGCAGGTCCCTGGAGAGCAACAAGCTGTCAATCATAAGACACTGTTATGAACTATTACATTTACAGATATTTTAAACGCATGCATTAATGGTTACATACATAAGAGTACTGTGAAACGTTTTCAGGAAGCTCTGATAACTTGCAGCCATGATACATTTTTAATGATCACATATTAGAAAATTTCCTTTTTTTTGTCCTGGTTTCCACTGTTATACATATTTTTTTACATTAAAGCAAAACGGTTTGAACAAGTTTTATGTGGATAGTCACAACCTACCTGAAAAGCTTGCATGATAAAGCATATATCCCCCTACAACCCTACCCTACGCCCTCAACAAACTGGATATACGTAGAATCTATATATAAGTAAGAAACAGTACAATTTATCCTTTGTTGTTAAAGTAACATTTAGTTTTGCTCATTATATTGCAGCTTCGTTCAGTTTCATTTTGATTTCTTTGGTCTGTATGGCATTTGTGCATTAAATTAAACCAAACCATGGTATGTTTCTTTTAGAATAGAACAGAGACACTTCATTTGGTGGTCTTGGTTCTCATGTTTGATATGTAACCATTATCATTTACACATGTTCAAAAAAACACAAATCTAGAACAATAGCACCAGAGTTCAAATTAACTAAAAATGAACACATGCTGTTTAGCAAGTAAGGAACTTGCTAAAATTCACATTGGCTTAGTAAAGTCCAGGTTTTGTCACTATTAAGAAGTGTTGTAACAAACAAGGGACTGTCATGATACTTTACACAAGCCAAGTATCTTAAAAGCATAAAGATCAACATTTTTTAGATAATGCCTCAGTTTAAACTTAATTTATTTATTTTTATTGATTTTTTTTTCAATAGAATTCAGCAATGTCATTTTTGAGGAGCAGAGGTATTGTAACCATGCCAAAAACATGACTAATAATTGTTCTTTAATGTTTTCTGACATTACTCTATAACTGAACTCTGCAGTCTTTTTAAGATACCTTCTCCACCCTAATCCTAAACTAAGGCACGCCCCAAGGCTGTGTGCTGGGTGAACTACTCTACTCTTTGTTTAACCAGGACTGCATATATCTTTATTGACCCCAGTGGATTATTACATTGACACCATAGTGTTTTAAATACAAATGACAAGACCGACCGACAGAGGAGGTACAGTATCTTTTAATGTGGTGTACTACTTTGAACCCCTTGCTAAACACAGCGAAGACCAAAAAAAAAAATAGTTATGGATTTCTGACATCTGTACATGGCTGTCCTAGGCTCGTTTTTTTTCTTGCCACTGTTAGTTTGGCTTGCTCTTTGGGAGTGCAGGCATAAAACTCTAAAGCACACTGTTGTGAAAAGCTATAAAATGAATTACTTGAACTAGAAAAAGACCTCTCCTCCAAAAAAATATGCCAGAGGTGGTGAGTGTTTCCAACTTCAAGTTCCTAGGTGTGCACACCTTGGGAAACCTCACCTGAACCATTAACATCTAACAAGCTTATCTTTTCAAGAACTAGTGAGTTCCTGTCTCTGAAAAAAAAGCCTCCAGGGCTAGATTAAAGGTTTCCACTGACCCTCAATTGTGAACTTGCAACACAAATTATCTCAGGGAAAAAAAGAGAAAGATAATCATCGTTAAGGACAATTCTTACTAGTTATCAACTTGCATTTTCCATTGGTGAATGGAATTGCTTAAGCAACCTCCCTATTGCATCAAACATGCAACATTTCATTGTTAATAGTTTCACCCCAAAAATAGGCTACACATTTCCATTATCTTCTCATTTAGTTTAAAGACTTTGGGGTGAGAATACTAAGAGACATTTCAATATGACTTTGCATGATATGTATTCAAAATATTACTTGATGCAACAGATGACAGTGGTATGTATATAATAAAAAAAGTTCCAATGTACTCCCAAAACCATGTGACTATACTTAGGATGACTGTTTTTTCAAACACTACCACCTGACCGCTGCAATTTCCGCTTCTTATGATATTTTGAAATATAGATGGGTGAACACCAAGTTAAACTGAATATCAGATCTTACCTTGGGTTGAAATGCTCCTCGTAGAGAACTGAATGGTCCAGTGGGAGGAAGTACAGGTTGAATTCCAGGCACAGGTGGCGGGTACTGAGGGAAGAACTTATAGAAGACAAGTGCAATGCCATTTAAGATTTTACAATGCTGCCAAATCTATACAGCCAACACCACAATATAAAGACATGATGTACTGACCATACAGTGCATTTTACTCTTAAGTCAGCCACTTTAGAACTTACTTGGTGTCGAAAGAGGCTCTCCATCTTGCCTGGATATTTTTCGAACTAGAACAAACATAGAAACCTGTACCTTAAACTCTGCAAACACTATGTTTTAAAAACTTCCTATAAGAAGAAAACTGATCTGAAAATGAAAGGGCACATATTGCTTCCTCACCATGGGTGGAGCTGTGGGAGGGGGGTGCAGAAAGTGTTGGTGGGTATGTGTGTGCTGGTGCTGATGGTTGTGTTGATGAAACTGGTAAGCCAGCGGAATAGAGGCCTGGGCTTGTACCGTCCTGCTTGAAGTTCCCGAACTTGTGGATGAAAGAGAGGCACCAACGGATGCTGAGCTTGCGCTCACTCCAACACTGCTGCCTGAGGCTCTGGCTTCCCGCTCTGTATTCTGATCTGTAATATAAATAAATGAATTAATTAAAATAACTAAGCTACATTTGTAGTAGCTTTGCAATTGCACACAGGGTGTAAAATGCCTCAGCAGTAACAGCCACAACAGTGTTAGCAGACCACTATCTACAGCCATGTGACATGAAGCAATGACTGATAGCTTGAGTTAAAAAAAAAATGATAATTGAACCTGGTCACTATTTTTTTGGCCCCATGGTAAAAAAAATATGAACACAAATACTTATCTTACATTCTGAATTTTTTAAAGTTAATACAGTGACAATTGACAGTAGTGGGTATATATACCTGCAGATCGAGGTGACGTCAAGAGAGGTGGAGGTGGAGGAAGGCCAGAAGTAGAAGTAAAATGAGCACCCGAGTTTGGACGAGAATTGGGCCCTGTCCCAGATGGGCCTCTGCCTGCAAGCACACTAGTAGATGGAGTGGGTGGTCGAATTGATGAAGAGGGTGCAGATGAAGATGGAGGCTTGACTGATGTACTGTTCCTGATTATGAAAAAGCAAATAGCATGCCTTGATTAATTAATTCACCATTAACTGCCGAAACTCTAATGACTTGCATTTATTTCACACTTTCCTTTAAACCTTTGTACAAACCCTTTTTAGCAATGCTAGATAAGCTAAAGGGTAAATTATTGATTGGGAATGTTATTTCTTCAATCCTATACCATCATTCTAAAAAACAAATCTTGTCAGATACTTTAACTGACCTGTTGTTGATTCCCATGCCATAGACTGATTGTGAGCGGCCAGGGAAGGGAGGAAACAGCTTGGGTTTGTGTTGTGGGGAGTTGCAGTCCAGGCGATGGTGTGATACAGCACTGCCATTTTGCTCTGCCAAAGAATTGGAGACAGAGACAGGAGAAGGAGGATACAGGACAGAGGTAGAGGTGGCTTCAGAGTAAGGCAGCTCCAGACTCCTCTCCTGACTGCGTTCTAGGCCAGAGACTCTGGGGGTCACCGACAGACGAGTCGGCCCACTATTTGTAGGCAACAATGGGCAGCCGTTGCTCACTGAAGCAGCCATGCCCACTTGGTTAGACACTGACAAAGACAGAGAGACTATTTAAGCTCTTCAACAGCAACCACATAGAACATTAAATAGCTGTTGTATAAATCGTTTGGTTTCTCCAGATTAACACATGTACAATCAATGATTTAAAAAAGAATAATTAAAGTAAACCTTCCTTAATATTAATTATATAAATAAAAAAACGTAAACAACAATACTGAGCGACTTTTACTGCGCGAAAAGTCAGTAAAGATCTGAGTTTGTTACATCACACATCTACAGTACACTATTTAACATATCCTGTAAATTAATGGTTATTATTTTGGTTGATGGCCCCATTTAAATCTTTCAGTGTTCATTTGTATTTTCTCTCGGTAGTATGTTTTTTTAATATTCAAAGTTCAGCGTAAATGACCCCAATGTTACATCTCTGTCTTTAAGCAGATGAAAAGCACAGTGCATATTTAAAATGATGTACACCACCACTGTATCATATGCAGTGCACTATGGTATTAACAGGTAATGATTTCAAATAAGACTCCAATAGACCATCACCGATGCAGTAATATTATAAAATGTTTGTTTCTAAAAGACAATTTAATGCATCATTCATGCACAGTAAACTACTGGATTACAAGACCCCCAAATACCCTTTGTGTATTTTGGTTTGTTGTGTACACAATGCTTGTGATTTTGCATGTAAACATTACTTAAAACAATTCATGATGTTAATAATTGGTGTGTAGACATATACAAATGCCTTGTCAATGCCACCCAAATATACTCCAAATTCAGAGTTAAAGAAGTCTGATCAAGGATTTATCTTAAAGTCTACACAATTCTCATGGGTCTTTAATGCAGGAAAAAAATGTTTAAAGACAAAAGAAGTGCTGATGTATATATTTTCACAGATTAAACAGTGTTACCAAATTGTTAGACTCTTGGTCTGTAAATTCATAAATAAATCTTTGAATTAGCTGTCAATTACCAAAAAGTCAATGTGCGGAAAATTTTACTTTTTGTTTTCTGTTTTGAATAGTTTTGTTTTCTTCTTAACCAACTCCTACACATTGTGTGCTGCTAAACTTTGCTCTGCTGTCTGCAAAGGGACAACTGGAATCACTGTTATTTAATTTATTGAAATTTTGTTCAGTCTTATACAGAAAAAAAATTAATGTCATGTGTTATTGCTTTTCTTAATCTTTAAAAGATTGTGTGTTGGTTATTTAAAGCATGTATGCCCATTTTTTAAACATTTTAAATTTATATTTTACGAATTTCCAGTAATAATATTCATGTATTTAAAAGGATTTTTTTTTTAATTAGGTACCATAACATTACATTGCCACTTCAGCTGTAACGCACAGTAACTGGTTTAATGGCATGTGTGTCCATCCACAAAATAAAAAAAAAAGCTGCAATCTGTGAAAAAAATTATGATCTGTAATAAAAGGCCTACGGTTCATTATAAAACACATTAAGTGATATTTAGAAATTTAAAGTCAATTAAACCTGATCTGCCATAAAACACGTAACTTAAAATGTAAATATTATATGAACAGGAACATCCTGCCCCTTCGACAGCCACTTTAGCCAACACAGGACGACAATCATGAGAAAAAAGCTTTTGTTATCTTAAGATGATGAGATAAAAATATACTTTGAAAATATTTAAAATTCATCTTTAATTAAAAAAGGGTTTTAGTACTTATGTAACCAAAAACATGTTTAATAGATATCTTTTTGCAGAAGGAACATCCTCTACAAAGGCAGGCTGGGTGTTTACGTAAAGTCAGGCAACTTTGCATTTGTTTGCATGTGCATTAGACACTTCAGCTCTTGTGATATCTCTGCCTTTTTGGTAGCACAAGTAGATAAAGCAGCAGCTAAAGCTAAAACATTTAATACCAAACAATAAAAGAATATAGTGCCTACCTTCTCTAGTGCTAACGATGAACGTTGGCTCCATATCATTTTCAGAGGCCTAAGTTTGGGATTAAAAAGAAATTAATAAAATGTATGACTTTAACCAATGAACATTTTTTTTTGGTCACTGGGTCCTAATTACCAATTACTCACCTTATCACCAGATTCACTTTCCGCATCACACTAAAAACAAAAGAACAGAGACACATAAACAAATTATTTTAGTGAGTTAACGTAAGAACATACTTAGATGAAAGCAACCACACTCAAATACTGTACAAGAAAAGGCTAAACACAGACAATAAAAAGCATACCAAATCAGCAAACTACACTTACGATGTAACCTGTCTCCATAAGATTTCCAGAGACCTGCACAATAAATTGTGACTGTTTAGTGCAAACAAATTTAAGATCAGTGGAAAAAAAACAAACTTTCAGAAATCTAATGTATGAAGTCTCTGTAAAAATACAGAGAACTGCTTGCCAATTACCTTAGTCTCTCTCCTTTTCTTTTCATTCTTGTGTTTCTCTAGGCTACTGTTGGTGTAAGCAGCTGGAGCACCTTCTTCCGGCTCTGTCAGAGGACCACCATTCTCATCCAGCCGTTTTCTTTTGCTTCCCCGAACCACCAACATCCCAGCACGCTCTGGTGGCTTTAGAGAACAGTCCGTCTTTTAAGATACACATGTATTAATATGTATTAGCCTTAGACCCAGCTACATTGGGTCCGTGACAATTTTTTTTAAATGTATCTATTAAAATGTGGCACCATGTTCCCATTTAAGTAAACAAAACCTCTTTAAACATCAACCAAGCAAATATGTAACAAGCACATTATAAAATTAAAAAACTAATCATACAAACCTCTAAAGCCTCCAAGCTTATAAAGCTGGCTATGGCAAATCCATCAATAATGTCCTCCTCACAGGACACTGATTCACGCTTTCTTCGACGTGGAGGTCTGTGTCTAGTGCCCGGGTAGACCGAGCGACCTTCCCCACCATTAGCACCAAGCAGGGAGTCTCCTCTGCAAAGTTCCTGATCTGAGGCTGAAGAAGGTGATGATGGTCTGAGATCTGTTCTCCTTCTGCGTCGCTCCCTGTCACGCTGAGAACGGGAACGGCGACTTTGCCTTAATCCTCCACTTCGACTGGGCCCATCCATGTTAATGGGTACTGCACACAGTCCGTATGAAAGGCACTAAAATCCTGGTCCACAAAGGGACCTGACTTGCGCTGTGGGAAACCTACTTCCTGGTCCAATATCGTTACCTCAAGTAATGTTATTGTTTCACACGAGAGCTATGTGGCCATTGATGACTGTGTAGCATCAGATCACAAGTGTCTGATGAGTGTTCGAATGAAGGCTTGTTTTCCATATAAGCAGGTCACCGTATAGTTCAAATGATCATCCACCTCTACTGTCCTCGCTTTAAGACATAGTCAGTTTCATCTAAAGAAAATTCAATATTTCACAATTAATCAATATGTATAAAAAGATAGTAATTTATATTATTTTATAATGCCAAAATCCTTTAAATTATTAAAACTTTTACACAGGGCATGTCAATGTGATTCACTTACAAAACAAAGTGGATCAAGCAAATAACTTGGTAGACTTAAGTAATTAATCCGGCAAAAGAGTAATATCAGAAAGCCAATGGGACCACATCAAAAGAGTTCAAGTATTTACTTTGTTAGTTACACTCATTACCATACCATTTTAACACCCATCATGCACCAAGGAATCACAAACACCCCAATTCATATGCTAATTATAGTTCCAACTGTCACACTTGTTTATATTTATTAAAACCCCAGAATAAAGCTTTTAGTTCGAGAGTTTTCACTTTGTTACAAAGAGTTAAAATCCGAATATGATACATGCAACATGCAACGAAAATGTTTTCAATAGGGATGGAAGATTGTGTCATCGTAAGAAACCCTAAAACGAGGTTTTGATTAAGACTTAAACAGCCTGGATAAAATGACATCTACTGATGAAGAAAAAGAGCAACCTGTCCGTGCTGGAACGTCCGTGGTTTGCAAGGCAAAAATCCAAGGCATGCAAAGGACTTTCAGTAAAAAGGTGCAATCGCACAAATGAAAAACCTCTACCTAAACAGGTCGTTGGTGTCCAATCACCTGCGATTTTAATTTACGTGGCCTACAGTGGGCTAAAGCTACCTACAGAAATGACGGTAAGGCAATTACCATATCGCCAGCTTTTCTCTCTAATAACCAACGTAAACATCACAGTAAGCACCAACTAACAACGATTAACATGTTGGCGTTTCACCTGCCATATTCACAAATAAAGTACATTCTGAAATCAGTTTCTTGGATGTGCCCTCATCACAATCATTTCTTGTAAAACAGTTGGACAGCAGGTCCGTGCACGTTAGCTATTTGCTATCGGAGCTAGCACAAGTTGTTTGCTATCCAGCTAATATCATCTCGCACAAACATTAAACTGGTGACACACAAACGATGACCAGGTTATGCGCAATTCAGAAAATTCCCAAACGCTTAAAACCGATCCAGGCCCCAATAGTTTCCGTTTTAAATCATTTCTAAAGTGCTGTTTGGTTCGCCTTTGCTACGTGCGCTAGCATTCCTTTGACGAGGAAAAGAGAGAAAGGTGAATCGCTGAAGAAAATCGCTTCAGTTCACTGTCCTCTAAACACAATCAAACAGTGCCCGATGTGTTGCCGTGGGTATCTGTGATACAAACTGTACCTTCAACATCACCCACCGTTCAAAGCTGGTCGATGTGCATGATCGTTTTCTCCGGGTTTCTGTTCGGACTCCATTAGACGACAGGAGCGCAGGCCGCACAGCCGCGGAGTCGAGTTACGCGCACATGCAGCTTGAGCAGCAGCGCCCCTACAGCAGCAGGCCTCCTCCTCCCGCGGCCCGCTGTCTAATCCACACTCCTCCGAACTTCAATTATCTGCCTGTCCGCTCAGCGTAAAGCTCCTTCCCGGGCGTGAGCAAGATTTGGGGGAGTTCGCCAAAGCCTCTAAAAAAGTCCGATCGTCAAAATGAGGTAAGTCGAATGTTTTTTTGGGTGATGTGAGAAGCTGGCAGTGAGCTGAGTGCTGGGTGGATAACGCTCCAATCAAACTGCATTGTGTGCCTGAGTCGATTTTTTTTCCTCTCCGATTCTGAGACAGCAGTGTGAATCCAATGCTGATGCACTACTGCCTCCTAATGGTCCATGGACAGGTGCAAATGACGACAATCGCCATATTTGCTCACAGATTATGTTGGTTATTAAAAGTATGGAACCCATTTTCAGCCACTAAGAAAAAAGGCAAAGGAATCTCAGAATTCTGACCTTTGTCTTAGAATCCAGATTTTTTCAACTCAGACTTTATATCTAAGAACTCTTACTTTAAATCTCAGAATTTATACGTTTATCACATAATTCTGATATTTTATTTAAAAAAAAAGCGACATACTAAATTCAAAATTCAGATTACTTTTATCTCGGAATTCTGAATTTCTATCACTGCGCATGTGCGCATCTGGGCACATTCACATAAATCGCTGTAAATTACATGTTTTCTTTGTTTATTTTAAAGACTTCTATCTTAAAACTCTTACTTTATTCTCAAAATTCCAACGTACTAAGTCAGAATTCCAATTTTTGTTTCAGAATTCAGGCTTTTAATATCAGAATTCAGGCTTTGACTCAGGCTTATGACATGTTACATGTGATAAAAAATGACAAATAAATCCTCCTTGAATCCCCTTTGTCTCTGAATTCTGACTTATGTAATAAAGCACGTATGCACCATTTTAACGATTAATTGTTTAAGATGTCAGTTACAGAATTATTAAAACTTAATATGTGAGTCATGTTGTTAAATGACAGTAGTAAAGCTGTTTGCGGTTCGGTCATACGGGTTGGAAAACAAAATCTAGCGTTGTTAGGCAACACATTTAGACAATGTCGTGGTATCTACCATTTCAACATTAACTAAATCTAATTAAACAGTCAAACAACCTTGACGCAGAGGTTGATTCAATGATGTTGAGACTGCATCTCAGTGTATTACGGTAACTGCTCTGCCTGGCTTCAGCTTCAGCGGGGGATGAAACTGCACTGTTACCCCCAATCTCAGTGTACCCAGGCCAGGCGGGCAGAGCGAGTGACATTACCAAGGACGTTTCTTAGCCAAACCATGGACTTTTAGTAGGCATTACAGGGGCCTCTGTTCCTACAACAGCAGGCTTACAAAGCGCGTCTTTTCTGAAGTTGTAACTTTATTTATCATCACATTCACTCCAATATTATCATTTTAAATACACACTGTACTTTATTCTATGATGCCAGATTATTCATTCATCATATCGGTATATCTGCACGGTCTAATATTGCACTTGAACAATGTACATATTGTATATTTTTTGTTTGTAATGTATATTATTTGTATCATTTACTTTGTACACCCGTATATACATTCATTTTTTGTATGAAAAAAAAATATGTATGCATATTCTCATTCAATATTTATATTAAATACCATGTTAAAATGAAAACTAAATCGCTACCCGCCAGCTTTACGGCTGTGAAATTTTTAATGCAAAAACATCTTAAACAGTAAATCATTAAAATGTGGTATTATTACAAATACATTTTATAAACTATTTATGACGTTAAGAGACACATGGAAAACGTCATTTGCGGCGATTCATGTTTGTATATGCGCATGCGCAGTGTGAAATAATAAAAAGGAAGAATTCTGCGATACTTCTGTGATTTAAAACTCTGAATTCTGAGATTTTTGCTTTTGCAGTCGTTTATTTACTGTTTACTGGTGAATTCACGTAAAATATTTTGTTAGTTTAAACATTAACTTGTTTGACGTTTCTAAACCCTTCTATGTTTTGTATAATAAGGTTTAAGAAATTGTTTCTTATAGTGTGTTTCAGTAGAAATACTGGTTTTGAATACTTGTAAACGCTTTGACAGTTTTAAGAAAAACAGCGTAGCAAGTTCATCAAAGGTCAGATTAAGACATTCACACCGAGGTGACGCTGCTATCAGCTGGGATACTGCTACTGATAATAATGTTAATGGTAATGAAAATGATCAATATCATCTTTATTGTAGCCACAGTACGTCTGAATATATTTTTTTGTTCTTTAACAATGCAAAACTTAGACTTAATCCAAACATTGAGGTTTGAAATAATGAACATATGTAAAGTGAGAATTATTAATAGTGGGATCAATCATCTTTAAAGCACCCATTTATGGATGATATTAAAAAGGCTTTTTATTGTGCAAAGCAGTTAAACATTATACAGATAATGTAGAAACACAAATGAGAAATAAAACATGGTTTACTCATTACACTCCCATTACTTAAACAAAAATATCCTAAATAATTTTCCAGAAACAACAGTAAAAAGAATATAAAATGAGAATAAAATATAAAATGAGACTATAAAAATGCTTTATTTTTTCGAATAAAGTAGTAAAACAGTATTTAGCAGTACTGCTAGGGTTATTATAACACATGTATTTGACTGTGCAATTATGTGAAGATTCTTTAATAAAATAAATACTCAAATTGCAATTTTAGTTTGCAAAATTAATATGCTTTGGGAATAATTATTAGTTTAACTATATACTGTGTAATTTTTTAATTGACGAATTTGTTTTTGAAATACAATACTTGCAGAGTGATTTTAATTCAATATGAACTAACTAAAGCTTATCATTACGTATATCCGATGACGTCATGTGAACGGTTAAGATGCGGAAGTGAGAGAAGGAAAACAAACGAAACATTGCTCTCCCATCAGCCAAAGGAGTGAAGATAATTTGGTTTCGAAAAATTTGATTCGGTGAATATTATCAACAATAATAAGAAGGTAAATCTCTCAGTTGAAGGCCAATTGAAGCGAATAGAACAGCAGGTTGTATGTGTGTCGGGTGTGTTAGCCGATGGTTCCATAGCAGGTTCTATTTCTATTCCTATAGTTACCAACGCTGTACACTTAATTACGACATTGTTACGTTTTAACGATTAAACTTTTTAACTAACGATTCAATAGTTATAGAGTGATAACGTAAAGTATATAGACTGTAAATGTGAATGTCTTTAATAGCTCTCACCACTTATTAAGCTAAAAGTGTTATGGTGTAACCTGAGAGTTTGGGGTAGGAAATACATGTAAGGCTTTTGTACTTTTGTCCTTTAAAATGACCAGACGTTCTTAAGGTGTGTCTCTGTCAAAAATCACCTAGTGACTGTTTAGTACCCTGTAGTCACCTGTAGTTAAGGTTCATGATTAAAGATCTGGTTAAACTTCCCTAACATACTCGTGTGGTATCCTGTGTATGAAAATAGATGGAGTTCTTATTTGGGCGACGAAAAACCCCTGAGGAGATGTTAAGACAGAACCAAAGAGCACTGAACAGAGCCATGAGAGAACTTGACAGAGAGCGGCAAAGGATGGAGCAACAGGAAAAGAAAATTATTGCTGATATTAAAAAAATGGCAAAACAAGGACAGATGGTAATAGTTTGTTAAAATAACCACATCTATACACAATAGTTAAAGCATGATAGCCATGTATTCATACTTACTCTGTATTATTTGTTCCAGGATGCTGTCAAAATTATGGCTAAGGACTTGGTTCGCACCAGACGGTATGTCAAGAAATTTATTATGATGAGAGCAAACATTCAAGCAGTGAGTCTAAAAATTCAAACCCTAAAGTCCAACAACAGCATGGCACAGGCCATGAAGGGAGTCACCAAAGCCATGGCCACCATGAACAGACAAGTAAGTCAACCTGTTGCGATTGGACATTTTTATTTAATTTACTCAACCTCATGAAATCAAGCCTTTGTTAAATGTATCAATGAGTAAGATCATTCAGTCATGTAAGTTTGGTGTTGGACACATTTTTAATTAGAAAGACTACCAAAACTCTGATGGTATACTTATTTTGTTGAGTATTTTTGCTATTTTAATTCCTAACAAGATAAGATAAACTTTTCAATATTAAATGACCCACAAAGACCTTTTATTGTTCGGTAACGCTGTGATTAGTTTGAGCAGTCATAGGCTTGTGCTTAAGGAAACAGCCTTGCGACCTGAAGGTCCCCGGTTCACTTCCATGTTCTTGGGCAAAGCACCTGTGCTGTGTACAAGGCTGCACATTTATCACAGTTGAAAAAAAAAAATAAAACCATTAAACGTTTTGTGATAGTTAAAGCTGCCTCAAATTCAGAAGATTATGATGGAGTTTGAGCGGCAAAGTGAAATTATGGACATGAAGGAAGAAATGATGAATGATGCAATTGATGATGCAATGGGAGATGAAGATGATGAAGAGGAGAGGTAAGTTTATGTATTTCAGTAGCTTGACGTTACTAAACTAAAAGCATTTGCTTATTTTTATTGTGTATTAATATTATACTTTTATTGTTATAGTGATGCTGTAGTGTCCCAAGTGCTGGATGAGTTGGGTCTGAATCTTTCGGATGAACTCTCAAGTATGGCTTTTTCTTAACATTTATATGATAAAATAGATACCTTAATAATATATTATACAGCAATTTATCAGTGGATAACAACTGTTCATGTTTTAAACAGATCTGCCATCAACGGGTGGAAATCTTTCAGTTGCCGCTGGGAAGAAAGCTGAGCCTCAGCCAACTCTAGCAGATGCAGATGCTGACCTGGAGGAAAGACTTAATAATCTTAGACGAGACTGAAGGAGATATGGGATTTGAAACCTAAGTTCAGCAGCTTTCTAACAACTTACTTAAATGCTAAGATATTAAATCAGATTAGGGACACCATGGTATCTTTGGGCAGTGTATGATTTGCGTCTTTCGTGTTTTTTTTTTTTATCATTTAGTTTTTGGCCTAAAGCTTTCTTGTAAGAAATGCTTGTATTGTTTTCTACTGGAAATGTAGGTCATGTCTTTATTTCGCCAAAAAAAAAAATCATTTTGGTATCAAATCCAGCTTTAATAACATGGCTTCAAAACAGTCAGTAGTTTTCCTAAAATAGAGAAAACACTACACACTACTTTTACAAGGATTTTCAGTAAGTTGTTAAGATACAAAAATAAGACTGCTATTTTAAATCAGTAGTATTTTTGCCACATTAAAGCTTTAATGTGGTTTTATTACCGAATATCGAGTCTGGCAAGCATAAAATTTGTATGATATTCATAATATTGCACGTTTAATTGTACCTGTTCACATCAGAAAACATGATATATATATATTTTACACTTTCTTAAAATGTTCATGCAATGTGACTGGTCTTATGTATCTAATCGGAATCAGTTTCATTTCTCATAAAAATAAAGTTCATTGTGATAAGTGCCTTTCATTAATAGATTTAAGTAATTCAGCATTTTGAAGTATTAGATGAATGGTTTATTTCCATTGTCACCAACTTATGAACATTCAGATATTGAAAAATTGAAGTATGCTGTGGAGGCTGTACAGTGTCTGTACAGCAGCAAAAACATATCCACTGCACCAATACTATAGAGCTGAAGTGTAATAAAAACAGTTTATTAAAATAAACACCTAACAGAACTTGTAAGACTATGAATCGTTGAACAGTATTCAAAGCATTTTAAGTGTTAAACTGATTATTGTTGTATCATAATTGTCAAAGTAAGAATGAAGACAAATGCAAAATTGTTTTTGTATGGATCTGTTTGCAATTTGCTTTAGTAACTATCAATATATCAACATTGAACTTACAACACTCAAAAATTAAATAATACAAAAATAATATTTCTGCTTATATACAGCCTACAAGTGTAATGAGGTTAGGAGAAATACACATTTAGAGAACAAAGGTAGGACAGGGGAAACCAATGTAGTCGAATACATTCCAGATAACTACAGACGGTTGAAGTCGGACTGATGTACGAAGTTCGCTGATGCCTGTATGAGCCCATCACAATGTTACAAGTCACCCACTTGAGAAAAAGTTTTAAATTGTGCCTTTAAACTACGAACGAAGTGTGTTTGAACATTTGGGGAGAATTAGCTTAAATCGTACAGCTGCTAACGATAAGCACACGCTGATTAAGCAAGTAGAATTGAACAACAAAATTTCTCAAGCAACAATCATGCATTACAAATTGAATAATTTCGAGTTTTAGCTTAGAAGCCGTATCATTTTTCACCACCTGTTTTGTTAACGGCCTCATGTTCATGCTGCTTGTACAAAGTGCATTTCAGTCATCATGCACAAATCCTGTGAACAGATGACAAGTGAGGCTGTGCATGCAAAACGTACTGGATACTTATTCAGAGGGTAACCCACAAACACGGTGCTTAATGCAGTGCTTACATTATAGTCTTTATATAAAAATAGAACAAGCAGGACCGAAACTATTTTATACAGAACCTGATCAATACCAAACACAATATGCGTATTTAAAAAAATACAGGTCATGGTGTTGTCCCAATAAGTAATAATATAAATAAATCTGCCATTTTCTTAACAATGTCACATGTCAACCTTATTGCAATTTATCTGTATGCTCACATGAAGAAAAAAAACAATCCGATATCCTGCAGCCTTAAATGGTCTTGCACTCTGCAGAAATGGACATTTAACCCACGCACTCAGACTGCAACCGCCAGCTTCATTTTCGACACGTCCGATGAGGAGTTTGCTTCTTCTGGTTTTCTATACGGCAACGGCTTCTCTCATCGAGCCATGGTAACTCGAAATTCCTGGAAACAAAGGAGATTGTGTTACATCAAAAACTCATACATTCAATCACTCAAATGTTTAAGAATATTTAACAACCAAAATACACACTTCAATTTCTTTGTTATAAAACCACAAGGTCCTTACTGTTGCGTCAGCTTGGGCAAAGGCCGACCAAATGCCACAACGGGCAGGAAAGGTGTTATGACAATAGAGCCAACTGAAAGGACATAAAAATGCCACAAGTGTAAAAAAAACAAAAACAAATGCAACTACTACAACTACAAGAAAACTGCGGAAAGAATTCGAGCTAAATCCCTAAACGTACCGTCATCAACCTCCGGGTAAAACGAGGAGATCTCAGGTTCACACTCTTGAATATTCAGCTTCCTTTTTTCCATACGTTGCTGCAGTCGTTGAAGCATTCGCTGCTCCCGTATCCTCTGGATATCCCATCTATTATGACAATAACAGCATGACAATAAGAAAAAGGATGGCCTAAAATGTTTTTGCAATTAGGCCTTCAGAAGCCCCACCTCTTCCTTCTTTTCTCGTCCAACTCCAGCTTTGAATGACGTTTCAGAAACACACTATCATCCAGATTCTAGAGTTTACAAAAAGTAAAAATAGTTTAAGTCACAAATATACGGCATAAGAAAGCTTGCAAATGTTGTCATTTACTAGAACAACATCAAATTGTAAACACTTGCCTCAGATATGTCCAACTCGGCTTCCTCTCTCAAAGGCTCGATTGAGTTCTCCCGCCAGGAAGGGACTGTAAGTGGTTTGTATAGTTAAAGCATGTTTTTTAAAATACAGTAAATTAACTGAATAGTGCTGATTACAGATGCAATAAATGTACATTTTATGTGACAGCAAATTGAATAACTTTGCATTGTGGACAAAAATTGTGTTTTGGAACACACTGATGCTAAATTTTACTGGTATTCTACAGCCCAAAGCACTAATAAATTAATTGTAACTATTACTGGCAGATTATTTGACAACAAAACTAATTAGGAATCGGTGGAAGATTATGGCATTTTATGCCAGCTGTTTTTATTTTAAATGTTACTGGAAACTTTTTGAAATGTAAGGGTTATATAAATTTTTGGCTACCAAAAAAAAGCTCAACTGAGTTTTTATTGAAGGTTTGCTTTGAAGACACTATGAACCAAGACTATATAACAGAATATGGGAGTCACTTCCTCCCTACATTTTGTATATGGGTTAAGTTATATTTCAATTTAAAGTTATAATACTTAGTTCTTAGCACAGTACATAAACTGTTCTGTTGTAATGTAACTTTCATTCTTATAGCAAGTACAATTTATTAAAAGATACATTTAATGAATCCTTAGTAAATTACAAATATATCCTTTGAAAAGTTCTTAAATCCATACTTTAAGTCTTTTATACCTACTTATACATTTTATCTGACCAGTCACTTCTGGTTAATGGTGCACGTTAACGTTATCAATAATGGTCACAAGTACAAAACTGTTGTTTCTTTGAAATAAAAGGTGGCTCAATCATGTAGAGAGAGATCCAAATGACTTTTATCCCACAACACTAGATGTGTAGTGTATGGTAATAAATACAATGAGACTAAACTTATGGTTTTATTTAAATCTGGAAATTAAACTGATTTATGCCCATTGATATTTGTAAAAGCCAGAAAGTATAAACCTTCTTTTGAAATACTGTATTCAGCAGGAAGTTAACACATTTGGGTGAATTCATTCCTGTTTTTTTTAGAATGTTTTAAAACAGAATATTTAAATCAGGCCAGACCAAAAAAATAAATAAATAAATAAATAAATAAATAAAAAAAACTTACTGGCAACATCATCCTCTTTTTTGGGGGATTCCTCACAAATTGGAGAGACAGGAGGTTGGTGCCAGCAACACAAGTACATTTCTGTTGTCGTCATATACGGCAAATCTTCAGTTTCATAGCCGTTTTCTCCTTTGGCAGTTGTTTCAGTCTGACCTGCAGATCTCCCGAGTTCGGTCTTCTCCGGCGTCTCTTTGTTTCGCATATCCCTAAGGCACGTGGAAGCAGTTTCACCATCTTTTTGCGGGGTTAACCTAGAGTTCTTACACTTTGATCCTTGGATTTTTGCATCCAAGAGGCCACATTTCCTAATTAGGAAAATATTTTGTAATTGTATATCAAACAAAAATTAATAACAGAACAAAGAAGGAAAAAAGAATTTGGTCTCTGTACCTTTTTTGAGCCTTGTTATTTCGATTAAACCCAGAAGCTTTCGACGTGGGACTTTGACTGTCTCCCAAGTCAGAATCCCAGAAATCATCTGAATCTGGAACCCAACGCTCTAAAGGTTGAAAAAGACGTTTATCTCGAGGTTCCTTACTCATCAACTGCAAACGCCGTTCCATCCGCTCAATTCTTGCAAGCAGCTGTAACATATCAAAATAAATTTAAAATAAAAATTGATTACAAAAAGTTTTTTTTTTTGCATCAGCAGCTGATTTAGGCAACTGTTACAATCTTTAAAACTCTATTGCATCTTTGATCTCAAAATAATTCCTTACCGTGTCTCGGTCTGCTTTTAATTCCTCTATTTCCTTGTCCTTAGTTTGAAGCTGCTGCTGCTGCTGCTCAATTAGGTCAAGCTGAAGAAGGAGAAGTTGACGAAGACAGCTCGTCTGTGAATTGGGATGACTGGGTGCTTTCCTTGCATTCTTTTTTTTACCTTCGGCATGTTCATGTGGCACCACACTGTGAGACCCCATGGTTTCTGACCCCTTTGTGCCTGCGTCACCTCCAGAATCTCTGGAATTATGAGAGTTCATGGAAACAAATTCTGCCTTATGATCAGTAGTGCTGGTTTGTCCAAATGGAGTTCTACTTTTTACAACGGTTCCTTCTGCCCCCATTGGTGTTGCTTGACCCGCGTATCCGTCTGCGCTCTCAGAGCTGGTTCCAACAGATTTGTTCAGTCCTCCAGACAATAAAGGCAGAGCTGCTTTCCCAACCAGATCTTTGTCCAGCTTTCTTGATTTAGGGAAACACTGTCCAGCGTTATTACGGGTAAGTCCAAGAGTGTCACACACTTCTGTCACCAAGCTGTGTGAATTTCTCTGGACACCTATTGCATGCCTGCGTCCTCTTTTTAACAGATAAAAAGTATTTGATTCTGAGTGCAGCCCCACGGTGGAGATGGACTCAGTCCTCATATTCATTATGAATATTCCGAGTTGAAGGGTACACCATTGCTTAATCTGTTAATCATACAAACCCATTAAGCTTAGACTGCAAGTGGCTATTAACAAACATATTGGAACTCAGCTGAACCAGATGTATAATAAAGTAGCAGAGCCTTCATGTTGCTTAATAGTCTCATGCAAAGGTTAGCTAGCAAACCCGTTTAGTCCCTGAACAGCGTTCATTGTAAATCGGTGTTTAAAATAAACCGAAACGCACAGATATTAGTTTCAGCAGTCCGAGCCTTCTTTAAACCAGCATGACTCTACTTTAATGGGCAATATTAATCAAGTAGCATTTGGATGCTAAATGCTAACTAGCTAGCGGCTAGCAAAGCGAGCAGAGTGAAAACAATAACAATCAGATCCAATACGGCGTGAGTTTATACACCTGAAACGTCTGTGTACATTCAACCCTGTTAATGATATACTGAGTCTCACTTCACGTGTAATTGGTATCGACCATGGGGGTAAGCTTAAACTTAACTATATCCTTCTGCGTTTACTTGTATCCCCCATTTTCCGTGCTCCTCACCACCATGTTGTTCATATGGTCAATATTAAAAAGCCCACACTGCGCAGGCGCCAACGCAAGGCGCGTTTACAAGAGTCAGTAGGCGGCGTGAAACAAAGCTTCTCGAATCAAATTTGGGAGTCGACTCGAATTCTGCCAGTGATGTACAACACGCGAAATGTGGAACTAATTCGATGACACCCCAAAACAGCAACTGTCTCTGATACGATACCAACACGATTACCTTTTACTTATGAAAGAGCTGTAATGTACTTTTTTAATGTAGGGAACGCCATTGTGCCATAAATTTGTCAACAGTATCTCGAAACCGTCTTAATGATAATCCAATGATCCAGTGATTACTTGTATGCAAATTAAAACCAAGCTTTTGCAAAGTAACTAAAGGCCCCAATTCGATTTAAGCCCACCACTCCAGGTACATGTGCTCACTTTGCCAATGAGATAACACAAGTCAGTAGTTAAGGAAAAACCATATAAACTGCAGTATCATCAACCCTGCGCATTACTCGATTTGACATTTTTTTGGTGTTGTTTTTTAATAGCAAGTGTCTCTGAAAAAGGTGTGTTCTGAGAAGTTGGAGTGAGAATTAATGCCTTGGTGAGTTGGAATCACTAGGCGACATTCATCACAGTAGCACAGTGAATGAGTTTTGGTGTATTTAGTAAAGATAGATTAAAGGTATGAGGGGGCAGAATCGGGCTGCAGAGTTTTAGACCAGCTGTAAAGGCCCGATTGTGGAAGCTGGGAGACCAGCAAGCAACGCAATAGTCGAGCTGGGATAGGATGAGGGCTTGGACCAGCAGCTGAGTGGCCTGTTCTGTTGGGAAATGTCTGATTTTCCTGATGCCAGGGTTTCACTGCACAGATGGGTTAAATGTGAATGACAAATTACTCTGTATGCAGGCACACTAGTCAAAATAGGTCACTTTCTCACTTTAAATTATATACAGAATGGAAGAAAACTACTTTTACAGCTGGATATGACTAAAGTAAAATTACACATCTGTAATAAGTTACCATCATAATATCATATCACAGTGTCAAGGACTTTTCTTTTGTGTGTGTTTTAATATTGTTTTTAAATGATACAACAAAAAAGTAAAGGTAAATAAATATATTTTGGGGGGTGGGCTAATAGGTAGGGCTGCAAGAGGAGACCAGAACTTAAACAAATTATTTGTATAACCACTCAAACTAAACTTTATCTTCTCAAGTAACACAAAGTGCATTATGTTTTGTAATAAGGGCGGGGAGGGAAGTGTTTTTTATTTTATTTGTGTTTTAAAGAGTGTTTTAATAATTACTTGTTTTGCAAAATTAGCAAACTTCTTATACATGTCACAGTTTGCAAAGTCTTTATTATACAGTTGTATATATTTTTCTCATGATACTTTTTTTCTGCTGTTCAATCTCATTCACTGTAGCCTTTAAGTGTGATCTTAGTGCCACTGAGTCATGTGACGCCATGACAGCAAAATACAGCAGAGCAGAAATGAAGGAGGAGTCAAGTGTTCAAGCAAGAACACTTTGGAGCAACGCATTGAAAGTAGACAAAAGACACTAATGTATTAATCTAATGACCGCATATGCCAATGCTACTTAGATCCACACTCTTAGATTCCACATCAAATTCCTTTTTGGACTATTCTATGCATGTTCCAAAGTGCAAAAAACAAAGGAATGGATTTTATTCCTTTTTTATATTAAAATCTAAGAAATTAAACTTATTTTAGTTTTTTTATAATGGTGTTTAAGAGCTAGTTGCTGTAGATATGAAAAAACATTATGGAGACACATGGAGAATAAAACAATGCTCACATTGAAAGTTTATTAGACAGACACTTCTTCTAAATGAAGATTTTTAACTGAAATATTTTATTAATTGAGATGTAGGATGTGTTATTTAAGTGTTCCTTTTATTGTGTGAGCAGTGTATGTTATGAACGTACAGCAGAATAGATACATGCACCAAGACAAGTGGGTAATCTAGATTCCGAAAAAAAAAACTTTTTTGTTGTTAAAAATTGTCGTCAGGCAAATGGTCTAGGGCAAGTAAATGTGGTTTTGCAGTGGTTGTGCCTAAGTGTTAAAATTAATGATTGTGGGTTTTGGCTTTCCTGAAATCACTGTGGGTAGGGGAGGTGTGAGGCTCACGAAAGGAGGAGGAAGAACAATTTTTTTTAAAGAGGTCCTTTGAGGTGGCAAGCTGATAAAAGACAAAGGTGACAGGATGAGCAGATGACAAAACACTAGGAAGCATGTGGAGGCAAGCCTGTTGACAGTGTTTGAGCTGCACGCACAAAGACAGGAACCACCACAATGACATATTTCTCCCACCGCTCCCCTCATGAGTGCAGGTGGAGTAGCTATGTGCTGTATTTTAATATTTATATTATAATGCTGTTTTTTTATTATTAGATGGTTTTACTAAAAAAAAACAGCATAAGATTTAAGATTTTATGTTTTTATTGTTTAAGTTTATAAAACCATTACCACTACACTACATAGGCATCTTGTTATTATAGTTTTTTTTCAATTTTCATAAAGATTAATCCACTTATCTGTTATTTGGACATTATATAAGTGCCCTCTTAATGATGAAAATCAAAGTAAGCTTATTTTTATAACACAGTAAACAGTTAATGTTATTATTGGTTGGTGGATGAAATTAAAGGGCAGATGTTTTTTCATTGATAATTCCAGCTCCTGAAACACATCTGTTTATTTAAGCATCTGCTGCTCTAGAATAATTATTTTATCCATTAATTCATCCATCCATTATCTTCTGCTTATACTAGGGTTGTGAAGGGGTTCTCTGTTACGATGGCGTGGAAACAGAGGTCGAAACGAAATCTCGAGGTTAAAAAAATTGAAAAATAGGGACCAACGAGCCTGCCGAGCGTTCATACGACGCGCACCCTTAAGATACTCCAGGTTTTTGTGA
>JAOUQT010000047.1:10438393-10461495 GCA_025769995.1 Xyliphius kryptos
ATGAAGAAAAAAAAAAAACGCAACTCACAATTACTGAGGGTAGAACTTCAAAAAAAAACATCCCAGCACAGAAAAAGCACATCATATCACAATAAGACTAGACGTGCCACAGGGCAAGGTGAGGAGAGAGATGGGAAGCCTACAAGTCTAAAACAGCCAGCCCGGACTGCTGCCATACTTGGCGCTGTCCATGGCCTGACTTCACTGCAGAAAGGGTTAATATCGTCCAAAGACGTGAGATAAGAAAGAACGCGGTGTTTTCATAGCGATGATCCAGCTAGTTGCCATGGAAATGACCTTGGCAAGTCCAAGGTCTGCAGGGTGGTAAGAGCTGCCATCACACACTGTCCACTGGAGAAATTTGTTTATAATTGGGGAACCGAAATTAGATTATGCCGCGGATTTTTGACTTTAGAGAGAGAGTAAGCAATTGAAAATTTCATAGCTCACTCTCCTAGTCATGTCCATTTTGATCTCTCAGGTGATCCACTCTGCCTTTGCAGAAACAAGAGCTTAGCCAAAATGTTATACATATTGCGATTCATAATCCTGATCTGAGTGCCGACGGCTCTGCCTATTGCATCAATCATGTCGGGCAGCTTTAAGGAGGGTCGGACAGCTGCCCCTGTTCGCTAAATTGCACGGTAAACCAGGGCAGAATGCCCGTCACCATGGTAAACATATGTCCTCAATGTCCTCCTCGGAAAGGGCAGACAGGCACACGACCGCTCCCACACATCAATCGTGTATCCAGCTGCGAATGTTCTATCAGGACAGGCTGGTTCCCCCCAACCCAGACTTATTGTTGAGAAAATAGTCTTAATTCCAGTGAGAGACCACTTAATCCAATTCAAAGTTTATTTTTGTTGAAAGGTGTGAAGACGATCTCTCAGAGTAAAGGTAGACAGTACAGTAACTGTAGTCCAGACAGGAGAAACAAAGCAGAAAAGTGTGACCTCCTTCGTTGAACAGCCATTTTCCGGTCTTGTCACCGATGTAAAATGGGATTTAGGTTGGTACTTTAACTAACAATTCTAAAACATGAGTATTCTTTGATCAAAACCATTCCACTGTAGTTCTGGCTGTATGTTTATGTCCTGTTGGAAGGTGACTCTCATTCCTAGTCTCAAGTCTTTTGCAGCATTCAACAAGATTTCTTCAAGGATTTCCCTGTATTTATCTCCATCCTTCTTACCATTAATTCTGACCAGATTCCACTACCCTACTTAAGAAAAATCATCCCACAGCATGATGCTGCTGCCGCCACAACCACATTTCACTGTGGGGATGGTGTGTTCAGGGTGATGAGCAGCAATACTAAGACCAGATTTGAGGAGTGCATGACAGTTGTCCTGTGGCTAGACTCTGGATTTCTGCAGCTGATCCAGAGTAACCATGGGCTTTTCGACTGCTTCTCTGACCAGTATGGTGAGTGTTCACTAGCGTTCTCTAACAAACCACTAGTCCTTCACAGAACATTACACCCAGCAGTACTCTATCAACTTCTGACTTCAGATTATTATGTATTCCTTTGTGTTGGTCCATCACGTAAAAGGTTTGTGGTCGTAAGGTGACAAAATGTAGGGGTAGGAATGTATTGTAAGCCATTGTAAACAAATAATAACTAAATAAACACTTGAAACTCTGTACTCTTCATTGCCAGAAACTGTGCTATGTTAAAACGCATTAAGAAAAAAACTAACAACATTCTAGGACATTCTCTTAGAATCCTATGGTACACATCTAATCATGTGCCCAAAACAATGCTACATGATAATCATGAGTCATGATGTATAATGTATACAGAAGCAATAACTTGTTTCAGAAAAACACACAATGTGACGGAGACATATGGATTGACTGTTTTCTAACTGTTCAACAGAAAAAAAGAAAAACTCAAATCCTATCCATGTTGCTATTTAATTTACTATGATGCAGAACATCTACACATACACAAAATCCCCAAAATAGAATGACACTGCGAAAATCTATTGAACTGTATTCTGGTCTCACACAGACATTTAAAAACATTAGCATAATTCTGTTTTAACTTAACACATGAATGGAAAAAAAAACATTTTATCATAAGAGCGAGTTAAACACACAGACTGAGTTTTGTACTGTGATATAGTCACATTCACCGTCTAGCCAAACATGAATGTGTACAACCTGCAGTACTTTTGACCTTTTCTGGGCATCGGGGCAACTGATTTCATTGAAGCTTGATCATGGAAACACTACTGATATGTATGACGATAATAAAATGTGATCACTTATATAAAAGCAAAACCATGACATAGTATCTAGTGTTATGTCTGTTACGCTGCTCCTCCAGAGCCAATGCTAGTAAGAAAGATATTTAAAAAAATTAAGAGTAACAGTAAGTAAAGAGAAATAACAGTAAGCGCCGTATGCATAAAAATCGTCGTAAAAATACTAAAATCTTGCAGCGATAATACTGTGGCAGGGAGTGAAGCAAGTCGATTGCTACCTCATAAGGTTCCATGTTGGTTATAAGTCACTCTAATTTGGCATCTGCCTATGTAGGCAGTGTGCAATAAGGAAGCACTCTAAGCTTTGACACAGTCCCACAGGGTGTTTTAATAGCCAAGTAAGTAAAAAACACTTGAGTAAATTATTCATATCCTTTTATTTTTATTATAAAAAAACATTTAACCTTGATACTAAACTTCACTGACCTGTTACCCATGCCATAGGCAGCTTGAGTCCGTCCAGGGAAGGAGAGAAACGATTTCGGTTTGTGTCGTGGAGGGCTGAAGTCATGGCGACGGTGTGGCGCAACATTTCCGTTTTGCTCGGCCAGTGAGGTGGGCACAGAGGCCGGAGAAAGGGGCAACAGAAGTGAGGATGAGGTAGAGGTGGCTTCAGGGTACGACAACTCCAGACTTCTCTCCTGACTACGCTCCAGGCCAGAGACCCTTGGAGTCACCGACAACCGAGGTGGCCCACTGTTTGAAGGCAACATGGCGCAGCCATTGCTCACAGTAGAGGCCATACTTACTTGATTGGACGACACTGCTGGAAAATATAAAAAAGGCTTAAGCTCCTCAGCAAGAAATATATACAAAATCATGTTAAAAATAAAACTTTGCAGACACTTTTCTACGGCTCTTAGGGCAATATTTAACATTTTTAAACAAAATGATTTATAGAACTATATTGCATTATATCATTTTATCTCTTTTTTATCTCTACATTTATCTCTTCATACAACTGAGCTGTTGAGGGTTAAGGGCTATGCTCAAAGAACCTACAGTAGTTGGCAGTGGTGGGATTTGACCTACAGTCAGTAGGCCAACAACTTAACCACTATTCCTCTATTAAAAACCAGTTTTTTTTAACTGCCCTTAATAAAACATTCCAGAATCCACTTTTAGAGATTATACTTTATAATGGTTATAACAGGTAATAAGTGACGGTAATAAATAAATAATACAGGATGAGATCCTGCACCAGAAATGTTGACTGCAAATTTACGAGCTCTTCACTGGGGTCATCAGGCAGGCACCACTCTTTGTCTTTGTTTTGCAGAACCAGCCCCACAACATCTTCAGGTGGCTTAACAGTGAGATGGGGCATTCCAGACCCACTCGCCTCAAATCTCAATTTGCTTAACATTCCCATAAGGTCTACCTGCTAAAGTTTCCACCATGCTAACCATACACACACAAACACTCAGCACTGGCTTACTTCCACACTGGCCGCCCTGATGACTACTGCCATAACTACTGTCCAACAGCTAGAATTTATGCTAAAACTCACTGACCACAGCCTATAATGCACAACCGATACCTCCTAACAGACATCACCTGCCCAAACATGATCTGTTCTGACCCATTTCACCTAAGCACTTCTTAAACCATACTCGCTTACTAGCTACTTCAACTACATCTGACAGCGTTTTCAGAACTGCACCTGAATTTTAAACCTCTGATTCACAACCCTACAAGCAAAGATGTGGCAGACTTTGCTACACTAACTTTACTGGGCCAAGATGTACGTGGCACCCAGACACTCTCGCCCCAGATACCAGATCCGCATCCTTCAGCTTCTTCCTTTTATAATCTCTATCTAATTCGTCTTAAAATGTGACTGTTAGCTCTATAAAATACAAACAGAATACAGCAACATATCCAGCCTCTGAGTATATAAAGCAATGCAATGTGGAACCTCTAATTTAATGCTTTCTTGCCCACATCTACCAAAAGCTTCCAGTCACATGCTCCAGCCCATTTAGCATTGAACCCTTGTTCTCCACTACATACTGTCCTTCCCGCATAAAATTAATCAAGTGACTATTACTACCGATGGGAATGCTCTTAATCACCAAGCTCTTTTCCTCAATTATAACTGCTAATGCCCAAAGAACCTGATTATACCTTCATATATAACACCCCAGTGACAAACTAACCTTGTAAGATGATCAAATGTTTCAAATCCCAACTCAAGCACACAAATTACAACTATGATTCTCACTGTCTAAGGTTCTGCAGCATTGGCATTACATCATACGTAGCTCTTAACAAGGACTTGATACTATTCACTTCAATTGCCCTTAATTCTCGCCAATTTATTCTAAGCTTTTTCACACTGTCTCACATCAACAACTGACCCTGTTTAGCCCGCGAGGCAACAGTTCCTGCTCTCGAATAAAACTAGTAACCATTGACCTTATCACCGAGGTCTTTCGGAATTCCTTCCACCTTTCCCCTGACCCTAAATCTGCCCTCCCGAATTGCACCTGCCCCACCACATTGCTATGCTTCAATACATTTTTTGCTTACTGCACTGCCTCTCAAGGTTTCCATATCCTGCCCAATTTTGCCACTGGTGACACCGTCTTAAATGATTAATCTCAACTGGTTTCTCTGGGATAGGAGGTATCGCTTCTCCCGCCATCAAAAACTTTCCTACACAAGTTTCCCCTTTTCAACTGGCACACGTCCAGACTTACTAGGTTTAATCTTTGTCGGCCGGAGATTATCACTTGGTTCACCAGTACCCACCTGGTACATGGGAGCTTGGTTGTTAATGTAACCATATCATCTATGTATGACCTAATTGGAATCTGTGACTCAGATACTATCTGCCTAAACTCTTAACTGGTTTCAACAGGTATCACTTCTCCGTCCATCAAGATCCTTCCCTGCACAAGATTCCCCTTTTCAACTGTCTAGACTTACTAGATTTACAACAAATATATAACAATTATCTAATAGAGCAAATTATTTTACATTTATATTTGAAGACGCTGTTACCCAGAGATGAATTACATTCATCTCTATAGTGGTTGGCAGTGGTACGATTTGAACTAATGGGTCAGTCAATAACACAGGATCTTAACCACTGAGCCACCGATGTTCCCAGATTTTTAAACCAGTTTTGTAATTGTCTCTAATACAACATGCAAGATTACAGGTTTCATGTAGAGATTATACTGTATAATGGTTATAATGGGTGACAGCAATCAAATTTCTTACAGTAATATACAACAAACACGCCACATTGCTAGTTCAATAAAAGTCTGATTCTTCCTCTTTTAAAGCTGGACTATTTATGTAGTGTCATGCAATTTTGCATTTCTTTGCATATACATTTGTTTACACGTGCATTAGAAAAGTATGCATAGAAAAAAATGTCTGGCGTTTGATTATACATCCACCAAGTATTCAAGGAGATTTAGCATGCATTGTAAAAATACATCCCAATAGCATTCAGGAAATAGCTACCTGTGCCATATGTAACTTAAAGACATAGGTACAAGAACAGTGCAAGATATCTACCTTCTCTTGTGCTAACAGTGAATGTAGGCTCCACATCATTGTCAGAAGCCTGAGGCAAAAAATGTTAAGGGAGTTAAAAATTAGTATGTTCAATATCATCGACAATTTAAAAAAAATTACTCACCCTTTCCCCAGACTCGCTTTCTGCATCACACTGAGAACAAAGTGACAAAAGGCAGTAATAAACAATCATGTGTAAAACACACACACACACACACACACACATACAATGTCCAGTCTAAAATAAATGTTAAAATATTTACAAAACCTAAAAAAAAGACATTCTTACAATGTATCCCGTCTCCATGAGATTTCCCGACACCTGTAATGCAATTCAAAAACATTGGAGGCAGATTCAACTTTAAGTAGCAGCACTCAAGAGCAATAAAAACCCCAGACATTCGAGGATGAATCATAGCCATTATTTAAGTACAAGAAAAATGCAAACAATACCAAATGACATGCAGAACCTGAACATCAGCTAGCTAACAATGAACTGATATTATGATTAATTAGACGCATGACTCACTTTGGCATCTCTTTTCTTCTTCTCATTTTTATGCTTCTCCCAGCTGCTAGTGGTGTAAGTAGCTGGAGCACCTTCCTCTGGCTCAGAGAGTGGACCTCCATTCTCATCCATGCCTCTCTTCCTTTTGCTCCCTCTCCCCATCAGCATACCAGCTCGCTCTGGCGGCTTCAGAGAACAATCCATCTTTTATAATGCACATGTATAAAATAATGAATTTACTAAAATTCTGTAAAATAATTCACTACAAAAACCCCTCCTCCAAAGAAATCACCAGAGGATAAACAGATCGAGCAGACTAACCAGATTATACCATACACCGCACACTTTATGACATATGCCAAATAACTGCATTAAAAAAAAAAGAACTACTAATCACACATACCTCCAAAGCCTCCAAACTTATAAAGCTGGATATAGCAAATCCATCAATGATGTCTTCCTCACAAGACACAGATTCCCGCTTCCTCCGACGTGGAGGACGGTGCCTGGCACCAGGAAAAACTTGCCGACATTCTCCCCCACTAGCACCAAGGAGGGAGTCTCTGCACCGTTCTTGGTCGGATCCTGAGGATGGTGACGATGCCCCGAGGTCTGTTCTCCTCCTGCGTCGTTCTCTATCACGCTGAGAGCGGGAGCGACGGCTCTGCCTCAACCCTCCACTTCGACTTGGCCCATCCATTTCACAGAGAACACTACACAGTCCGTATAAAAGGCACTAAAACCTTGGTCCACAGAGGGAGCTTACTTTTACTGAGGGGGAAACTAGCACCTCCTGGAGCAATGTAGATACCCCAGTTCAAAATGGACTTAATAAGTCTGCTTACAGCTTTGTGGCCATTGAAGAAGGCATGTCAACAGCACAGTGCTGTGTGATGAGGGACGTCTGATGAGGTGTTTCCATAAAAACAGGCTGTTTTTGTACTTTAGAGTATTTCTCCACTCTTCTTCTTTGGAGTTTAATGCCACACAGCATCCATTACTGCCCTTCCGTCAAGACATTGTAAGTTTCATCTAGAACAAAAAAATAATGTTATTGACTTGTATACGCATTTGCGTATAGAGAGCAACCCAAAGTAAACATTCATCACATAGCTTTTGAATTAACAATAATCGAGATGTGAAACGAGTGTGTACCTTCAGTTATAAAACTATATTAAACAGAGACATGCAAGCATTAATATTTAGGGGTCTCGCAGCATTAGGTAGACACAGTCATGTCTTATGTAGTACGGTACAAGATCATTCAATAAAATCATAAATATGATATAAATACTTGTTGTTTTGCTGGATATTTTAAATAATGTCCACTGAGGAGGAGAAAATGTAATTTAACAAGAGGAAAATAAACTTACAAATCACAAGTGAACAAAACAACATGGACACGGTGTCCAGGCGGAGGCTAGTTAGTTCATTAGTTATCCTGTTAACTGTCCTAGTAGCATTACTAAATACAATATGACGCTAAAGTAATTAACATAATGCTAGCTTGCTACTTGTCGCTATGAAACATTTTTGGCGTAAACATCGCGAACAAAATTCGCTAATATATCGATTTGCCCACTATAAAATACCTTAACAACAACAACCTCTGAACGGTGTGCTTCTTTCAGCTGGATAGCAGGTCAATACAATCGGGCTATTTGCTATCAGGATATCCCATTACGCTAGCTCAAGTAGTTAGCTAATCTGCTAAAAAAATTATACCACGTTCTAGACGTCGGTGACAGGTTTGCGTTGACCAGGTTAACTAAAACTGTACACAGTTGAACTTCACAATCCTAAAGCCGACCCGCAGTAAACGAATCCGAACGGATAAAAACATAACCCCGTACTAAACTAACCTCGGCTATGCTAAATCCACTAGCGGTGCTTAAGGAGAAAGGTGAATTCGTCTGAGCCAGTGGGTGAAAATCGCTCCTCCTCCGTTATTATTTACCATGTATATATTTTTTAAATAAATACATACCGCGTTGTCTGTATACATAATTATAACTGTGGAATAATGCAATTTAGATATCGCCTGCATACCTACCACTCAAAATGTGCCAATGTGGGTGATGATTTTCTCCGAGCCTGTGCTCGGTTGGTCCGGTCTCCATTTGACGACAGCTATGTGGGCCCTGAAGCCTCGGGATGGAGTTACACTGACACGCAGATTCAGCCTCAGCGCCAGCGCCCGTAACGCAGGCCAGCCCCCTCCACCACCCCCTTCTCCTCCTCCCCGCGGCCCACTGTCTAATCTGCCCACTTCGGGGAAAGTTCAATTATCTCCCCGTTTGCGCAGTTGAAATATATTATCTCTCGAGTGTGGTTTTGAAATCGGTTCATACAACGGTGCAATAATTCCCGATCGTCAAACTCTGTTAAGTATAGACGTATATTTCATGGTCTCTGAAACGCTGGCAGTAAGGTGAATCCTGGGTGGATAACGCTACAGTGAAACTGCATTGTGTGCCTCAGTCGATTTTTTCCTCTATGATTCACTGATAGTCGTGTTATAACTAATAGTACAACACAGCTGCCGCCTAGTGGTGTGAAAGAGTGTGTAACACAACAGTCAATTATTATGACATTTCAATTCCTTGTTAAAAATCTAAACCTGAAGAATAAAAATATCACATCGTCTGCGTTTTATGAATAGTGAAATAAATATACGTATATTATATTTTTTTACACTTCCGTTATATCGGTGATTTTATATGCGTAAACGTCCAAATTATATTTACGTAATAGTTTTAAACCATATCACGTAAGTCCGATGACGTAATGGGAACTGATTGAATGCGGAAGTAAAAGAAAGGAAAACAAACCAGCCATTACACTCACTTTAGGGACAGTGGTAGAATACGGTTCGACAGTTTTTTTTTTCCTGCTGGATATAACGACCGAACTACAGCACTAAAGGTAATCTCTTAACTGATATATTTATCGAATAATTTAATGTTATGTGTCAATATCGTGTCCAGTTTACAGTCTGCTAATTCGCTAGCAAGTTGCTGGCTAGTTATGTACTGGTTCAAGTTACCAGCTATCTGAACTAACCGGTAAGACTGGACATTTATTTATGTTATTTCAAGTTTTATATGCCAATTTATTCTTTCTATAAAAATACAGTTAAAATATGGATTCAACTTTTCTGTGGAAAGTAATTATTGCCCATGTTTGCTGGTTGTGTATATAGTATCGATTAGATACTGAGTAAATACAGTGAGAGAACGCATTGTGATTTAGATTTACATTCATTTTTATAGCGCGACATGTCGTGGAATCTTTCCGGCGTCTGTAATTCGATTTACAATACGCACATTTATCCCAGTACACACGAGCGCTTACACAGCGTTCTAAATGTGTGCTCTATTGATTATGACGACACAGAAAGCTCCAAACTGGGTAACACATTAGGTTGGGTTGTCATGTGATTACCCAGAATTCTTTTAGTCTGATTCTTGTGTTCATTTGTATACGAAACTGCGTTTAATTGGCTTGTGATACTGAATTATATAATAAACATATTGTATTTCTTTACTTATTATAAGATGGAGTTCTTATTTGGGCGGAGAAAGACACCGGAGGAGATGTTAAGACAGAACCAGAGAGCACTGAACAGAGCCATGAGAGAACTCGACAGAGAACGCCAAAGGATGGAGCAGCAAGAAAAGAAAATCATAGCTGATATTAAGAAAATGGCAAAACAGGGACAGATGGTAAAGTCATATTCATATAATGAAAAGTATTTACTCAGTCATATTTATGAAGTATATCATTGTATGTATATCATGCATACATCTTGAATATTCCAGGATGCTGTCAAGATCATGGCTAAGGACTTGGTTCGCACCAGGAGATATGTAAAGAAATTCATCATTATGAAAACCAATATACAAGCAGTTAGTCTTAAAATCCAAACCCTCAAGTCAAACAACAGCATGGCGCAGGCCATGAAAGGTGTCACCAAAGCCATGGCCACTATGAACAGACAGGTTAGTAATGTCCAGTAGACAAATTGTACATGTTATTTCCCTTGTACGTGTTTGCTTTTATTTCAATGCAATCTCTTAAAAACCAAACTAACCCCATTTTCATAAGACAGGATTTATTGGATAACTGGTTTATTTAACATCTTATGGCATTACAACCGTTTTCATACACTAAGAGATTTTCACACAACTGAGCCAGGTCAAACAAATTAAAGTTTTGACTCATTTTTTGAGTAATTTTATTGAGTAGAAAGATCTAATATTTCATATAAAAGTAGAATCTAATATTTCATATAAAAGTATGTGAACCTGTAATTTTAGTTTCATTAGTAACTATAAGTTGATTTAACTGAACCTAAGTTTTCTTTAATTGTTGTTTAGTCCTTAAGGATTTTTAGCCAATTTCACTGTGCAAACAGCTTCCATTTTCTTATGTTGCTTGTTTTCCATTCATTAACTTCGGTCACATTTCACTTCATTTTCAACACTTTTACGAGGGTTTCTTGCAAATAGTTTGTGTTTATTTGAGCATCATCTGAACTGTTCCAGTTCTTGCAGGTCACTAATGATCATTAGATGCTTCTTTGCGATTTTTATTATTCTGTGATCTATAAGGATCAAAGTATTTACGCGTCACGTTTCATGTTTTTGCCATTTTAAAGCATTTTAGAGCTGCCACTTATTTTTTACACTTCTTTATATGTCTTCCCCTCTCCAATCAATTGGTCAAGATTTTTCTACTTCGGTGAAATGTCGGTAATGACGGATTTTACTTAATGACCAATGGGTAAAACCAGCAGGTACAATATTTTTGGCCCTCCTTCATTAACTAAGAGCCATCATCTACACATATTTCTTGAACTTACTAGTGTCCACAGTGCTATTGACTTGTACAGGCCCCTTTTATTAAATAAGTCAGTTACACCAAATTAGCAGCGTGCATGTCATGACATTTGATTTCATTGGTTTCCAGTACACAGCTACACCTAGCCAGGGATCTTTTCATATATTTATATTTTCTGTTTTATTGATTACGTCATCTTCAGCATTGACAGCCATGTTAACTCAAGTCAATGACAATTTAACATCTCCAGGTTACCTAAAGTGCATGTCTTTAAACTGTGGGATATTTTAACCTTGCTTTGTAAAACAGGCCCTAAAATGCAAGATAATGTACTATGGTTTGGAGCAAAGCCATATTTTTTAAAACTATATACTAATAGTATAAAAATTTACCCCAATCATTTAAATGTCTTTTACACAGTTAAAGTTGCCACAAATTCAGAAGATCATGATGGAGTTTGAGCGCCAAAGTGAAATTATGGACATGAAGGAAGAAATGATGAATGATGCAATTGATGACGCAATGGGAGACGAAGATGATGAAGAGGAAAGGTAGGATCATGTAAAATAATTCTTAGACAGAACTATTAATATGCATGCATGAAATTCTCTTATTTCATTTTTGCTTTTTAGCGATGCGGTGGTTTCCCAAGTGCTGGATGAGTTGGGTCTGAAACTTTCAGATGAACTCTCAAGTATGTAAATTACATAAGTGTATAATTATTATATCAGGTACATATCAAGATGTTATCAGTGATTTGAACATCTACGTGTTTTTTCACAGGCCTGCCGTCTACTGGGGGAAGTCTTTCAGTTGCCACTGGGAAGAAAGCTGAGCCACAGCCAACTTTGGCAGATGCAGATGCTGACTTGGAGGAAAGACTAAATAACCTCAGAAGAGACTGAGGAAGAAAATGTGTATAAGGTTTTCTAGCATCTTACTATAGTGTTCACAATTCAGAAAGACAACAGGCACACGCTGTAGTATTTGGACAGTGTCTGATTTTTTCCTTTTCTTAAATGAATGCCTGTATTAATTTTTTTTCTACAGTGTTTCATATGTTGTTATTCTACCAAACATGTTCAAAACAAAGATTCTGACCCTTAAACATTTTTGAGTACCTTGCTGGAAATTGCTGAGGTATAAACACTAGTACTTTAACATAAAACAATTGGCTGCTTAGTAGTTGGTATAATACATATTAATAAAGCTGTTCTTTTATATATTCTATTTCATGGTAATGCTATTCTGTTTCTGTTACAATAATGCATTCTTACAAGCCTGATCATTTTGTACATTAATCAAAACATTTAACTTATGGCTCTAGCTTGCAATCAGAAAGTCACAGCATTATGTAACGCGCTACTGGGTTTATGCATATCTAAAATAATAATTCTTAAGTTCTTTAAAATGTAAACGGCGATAGTGTGTAAACAAAGTGATTATTGGTGTACTTTCTTTGCATAATTAGCTGAAATGAAACAGGCTATTTGGATTTGGGTTTTCATTCTAAATAAATATTTTTCACCGTTATCAAAGCCTGATCATACATGACATTTAGGTGATGACAAATTTCTGACTGAATGTTACACTCCACTATAAAGGAAACTATAATAGCAGTGCTTGAAACCATACTCAGCAAGTGATGCACATACAGTGATGCTTGAGAATTTCATTACCTCCTTGGTATTTTATTTACTGGGAATAAAAAATATCTAATATTACATATTTGTGAGTAGCAACAGTATGTGAACCTTTTCTTTCAGAATATGGTGTGACCAATAACTGCAAATATTTTTTCTGGTAACTTTTGATCATTACTGCACACTGGCCTGGAGGAATTTTAGACTATTACTCCATACAGAACAGATTCAACTCTGGGATGTTGGTGGGTTTCGTCACATCAACTGCTTCTACAACATATCACATGGATTAAGGTCAGGCCTTTTACTTGGCCATTCAAAAAGATGACATTTTCTTTAACTATTGTGTTAGAGCGACTTGTGTACTTACAGTCATTGTCTTGCAGCATGCCCCACCTTCTCTTGAGATTCAGTTCATGGACATATCCTGTCAATAGAATGTCATCCTGGCCCAGATGTAGCAAAAGGCCCAAACCATGATACTACTTCCACCATGTTTCACAGATGGGGAAAAGGTTATTATGCAGGAATGCAGTGTTTTTATTTCTCCGAACATAATGCTTTTCATTAAAAACCAAAAAGTTCTATTTTGTCCTCATCCATCCATAAAATATTTGTCCAGTAGTCTCCTGTTTTTTTTTTTTCATGTGATCTTTAGCAAACGGCAGATGAGTAGTAGTGTTCTTTTTGCAGAAAGTATGTTTTCTCTTGCAACCCTGCCATGTACACAATTGTTGTTTGATGTTTTCCTGATGGTGGACTTATGATCATTAACATTAGCCAATATATGAGAGGCCTTTATTTGTTTAGAAGTAACCCTGGGGAACTTGTGAGCTCGCAGACAATTACACACCTTGCTCTTGGAGTGATCTCTGTTAGTAATCCACTCCTGGGGAGGGTAACAATGTACAGAACATTTGTACACAATGTGTGGTTTTAACCTTTTCCACCCTGATGAACATCAACAACTCTTATCTTATTTGTTTTTGCCATGATACACGTCCACAAACGTTCTAAAGAGCAGACTTTGACGCATCCCGGTTCTTTGAATAAAACACGTTGCCCACTCACACCTGATTGACTTCCAATTGATTGAAAGCACCTTACACTAATTTCGCCTTCAAGGTAACTGTTAATCCTACAGGTTCATATACTTTTGCCTCTCACAAACATTTTCTTAAAAAAAAATTAATTACCAACTATAATAATTTGTATTTTTATATGAATTGTTTAACTGGGTTCTCTGTCTACTTTTAGGACTTGTGTGAAAATCTAATGTTCTAGTTCTTATGCAGAAATATAGAAAGTTAAGGGTTCACAACCTTTCAAGCACCACTGTATCACTGCAGACACATTTTCTAAAACATAATACTAAAATCTATATTACTATATGTTCATATGTATATGTCATATATCATTTCTGTAATGCAGTTACAAATGTGTGGCTTTGTTTACACTGAACACAGGTTTCATGAAATAAGCATCATTTAGAGTTAGATATTCGGAGACAAATACAGATTAGTGCTTTTTGTTTTGTGTGCATGTGTCTGAAATTAACTGCATTTATAGCAGAACATTAACTAATGAAATAACATTCATTTATATACAGCCTACAAGAAGGGCCTGACATCTTAGACTTTTATTAAAAAAAGTGTGCTGGAAAAATAAATTCATGCCAATCAAACAACTAAACACCTACAACAGAAACTGAGACATAGTTTTAGATTTAGTTGAAGCTCTGCACACCTCCATCACCATGTAGGTTCAGTCATGTGATGAACAATGTGTTTTAAGACGAAAATATTAAAGGATGCATTTTAGTTCCCCAGCATGCTGAATAATCTGACATCTAGAGGCATTATTTATAAGCTCACAAATAACTATTCTGAAAATATTTGCTACAAGACAAAAGCACACATTTGTTATATAGCCTGGACTGATAGAAATTCAATACACTTTATCTATAGATAATGATGCATTCTAAAATTTAGAACTCAGAATTTGTATTATTATTATTACTGTGTATTTCAATTTGCACTCATCAGTATTCTTTCACACTGCATGTATTTTAGAACCGTCATTCAGAAGTGACCATTTGGGGTGTACATGAAAAGTATGCATCAGAAGCACAATATCCACAAGGTGAAAGCAATACTTGAAGCAATGCCCCATAATACCATTTAATATAAAAATAGAACAGGATCAGAACTATTTTATACAGTGCTCAACTGAGACAAACACAATATGTAATTTAAAAAGAAATTACAGGGCATTCTAATAATGGGTTTGTCCTAAAGTGTAGTAACATAGATCTGCAATAAAGCCATTTACTTAATGGCATTTTATTGCAGTTTAACTGTAAACCACACTAATTGATCAAGTATCCTAAAGTATTCAACATTCAGCTTGTGCAAGATTGCCTTATTTCCGACAGTTCCTATGAGGAGTTTGTTTTTTCTGATTTTCTATACGGCATCGACTTCTTTCATCAAGCCACGGCAGCTCAAAGTTCCTATGGCAGTGAGAGGGGAAGAATTAGAAGAATTAATCTATCCAAATTCTGCATTAAGGCAATAACTTACTATGATCAGACGATAGAAACAATGTTCTGTAACTGCTGATAGAACTTGAGGTACTTACTGTAGAGTCAGCTTGGGTAAAGGTCGTCCAAAGGCTACAACCGGTAGGAAAGGGGTTATAATGACTGACTCAACTGTTGGGGAAAAAAATCAAGAACATTTTTCTTCATTTTAAGAAAAAATAAAACATTCCACCATGCATATTAAAAGGTTTCAGGTTAAATCACAGAATATACCATCATCATCATCAGGGTAAAATGAAGAAATCGCTGGTTCACTCTCCTGAATGTTTAGTTTCCTTTTTTCCATTCGCTGCTGCAACCGTTGAAGCATACGCTGCTCCCGTATCCGCTGAATGTCCCATCTGATGTGAAAGAAAGCAGTGACACTTCTTTCCCTCTCTATTATATATATTATACACATACATACACTTTTTCTTGATCTTTCAACTTTTTCCCCCGGTCACCACATGTTTTATGCAGGATGCCCTTCCTGACGCAACCCTCACCCTTTCGGGCTTATATAAACACTTACCTTTTCCTTCTCTTCTCATCCAGTTCGTGCTTTGAGTGGCGTTTCAAAAACACCCCATCTTCAAGATTCTGTAGTTAATTGATAAATAACAGATATTGCCTACATGTTATTGAGCTACATGTGTTTAGGAATTATAATGAGAGCTGACAAGAGTTAATATGCACTATAATGACAACCCACTTAGAAAAATATAACACGACATTATCCCACCTCTGAAATATCTAAAGAATGTTCTTCCCTCAAAGGTTCAATGCAGTTTTCCCGCCACGATGGTACTGTGCAAAAGATTTAAGCAAACACACTATTTATAACACCAATCAAACTGTCCAAATAGGTAAAGGAAATTGCTGCATCTCAAGCACTTACTGGCAACATTATCCTCTTTCTTAGGAGAGGTCTCACAGAGGGGAGATACAGGAGGTTGGTGCCAGCAGCACAGGTACATTTCTGTTGTTGTCATGTATGGAAAGTCTTCATTTTCACAGCTACTGTCTGCATCTGCCATTGTTTCCGTCAGGTCTGATGACCTGCCAGGTGCTGTCTTCTCAGGGGTCTCTTTGTTTCTAAGCTCCCTCTGACATGGTGAGTCTGCAATATTGTCAGACTTCTGGGGGGTTAACTTAGAAGACTTGCCCAGTGGCTTCTGTAGTTTGGAATCCAAGATTCCACATTTTCTAAACAGAATATAATAGCAAATTATACATCAAATGTGAAATATGAACCTACAAGTAGGGGGCACAGTTTCCCTTTTTTTTTATTTACCTCTTCTGAGCTTTGCCGTTTCGACTTAAGGGAGTCTTAGTTGTGGGGGTCTGAGGGCCATCTCCTACATCTGAATCCCAGAAGTCATCAGTGTCTGGGACCCATCTCTCTAGAGGTTGAAAGAGACGCTTATCTCGTGGCTCCTTACTCATCAACTGTAAACGCCGTTCCATCCTTTCGATTCGTGCAAGCAGCTGTGTCAGACAGGAGATCACCCAAAAACAAAAGTTATTGAAAAATTTGGTCCATAAAATTAATCTGTGCCCTTGGTTTCAGTGTCACTTTCAGTGACCACTTGAGAGTATATTATAAATAACACAAGCGTATTTTAACAACACCACATACCGTGTCTCTGTCCGCTTTCAACTCATCTATCTCCTTGTCCTTAGACTGCAGTTGCTGCTGCTGTTGCTCGATCAGGTCCAGCTGAAGCAAAAGCAGCTGATGAAGACAGTTAGCTTGTGAATTGGGATGGATGGACATCTTCCTCACATTGTTTCGTTTGCCTTCTGTGTGTTCATGAGATACAACACTGTGAGCCCCCATAGTTTCAAATCCTTTTGCACTGTTCTCAGCAACAGAATCTCTGGAATTGTGGGAGTTCACTGAAACAAATTCAGCTTTATTTTCAGTAGCACTGCTTTGTGCAAGCGGAATTTTGCTTTTAGTAGAGGTTCCTTCGCCCCCCATTGGTTTGGTTTGCGACGCTGATTTGTCAGTGCTCTCAGAACTGATCCCGGAGGCACCAGCTTTGTTTAGTCCCAACGGCAATAATGGCCGAGCAGCTTTCGCACCCAGATCCTTGGCCAGGGTTCTTGATTTAACAAATTGATGTCCCGCGTCCTTGAGAGTGATAGCAACAGAGTCATGCGTTTCCGTCAGCAAGGTGTGTGAATGTCTTGGAACATCAATAGCGTGTCCTTTAGACACGTAAAAACTCTTAGACTCTGAACGCAATCCCACGTTTGCGATGGAGCCTGTCCGCATATTCATGACGAAAACAAGCTACAGAATAAACCATAACTCTAACGTCTTTATCATATTAACGAGTCAGTCGTAACTTTAGCAGAATGATACGATGTAGAATATAAATTATAATGAACGTCAAGAATAAAACATCCCAGCAAACACGGTTGAAAATCCGTCATGATGCTGATGAACATAGCGCAGCGAGCTTGCTCGTTAATTAGCCTTGTAGTTAAACAGCTCGCAGCTTCCCGTCGTGCACAAACATCCCCGGCAGGACGAACATACTTCAAAAATAAATAAATTCGCGCAAAATGTTCTGCTTCAGAAGCAATTCAGCACCTCATTAAAATGCCACTCGCCTCCATTTTGATCGTGGACAACTAGCTGCTGTGTTGCTAAAGTGCTAACTAGCTAAAAGCTAACAAGTCGAACAGACAAGAAAACAATAACAACCACTTCCAGCAGGTTGTGGGTTTAAGCCCTTACAATTTACTGCGCCCGTTTGACGATTTTATTAATATGACATTTATTATTTTGCTTGCGTTCCTCTTAGCGGAAAAAAAATAATATTTAAATGATAGCATACTTTACTTTTACTACTATCCCCCATTTTCTGGCGTGATCCTGAGCACCATGTTGTATGTTCATAGGCTCGATTTAAAAACCAAACCCTGCGCATGCGCACAACCGAGGCGTGTTTACAGTTAGCAAACGGTGTTTAGCGTCGTTCTTAGTGCGATCTCACAGTGACTCGCAGAATTAAAAATAACGTTTATGAACGTTGTTGGTTTTATGGGCCCTATATAAGTGTTAGAAAATAATATACATGATATCATGTTGTGAATAAAATGATGATTATGTGTGTAGTTTGAGGTGTTGTACAGAACAGATTTCGTGTGTACTATTTCACATATTGCATAGTGCGGGGTTCGGGTGACAGTCCCCTGCCTACAATTTCATGTGCGCCACACATGGGTTTAAAATGGGCTGAAAATTGTGTCCCTTAGATGGACTCATGTTGGGTTTAGCGAGGGTTGCAAATAAGGGCCCTTATGGAAAGCAAACCTGGACCCATGATGTGGCCCGAAACTAATAGGTCTACCCCATACAAGCCCCACCTGAAGCCCATAGTAGCCCACACAATTAACATGTTATCAATGATAAGTTAACCTGCATAAAAATGTTGGGGTACACATATATTTAACTAATGAGGTGAGGTCCGTAGGAAACTGCTCTCTTTACGTGTAAACCATGTAAATTTCCCCCTTAAGTACAATTCTCAGTTCAAGTGCAATTTGATGTTTATCTACTACATTTCAGCTGTGTATGGGGTTGATATAAAATATCCACAAATGAGTGCTTGCTTCTAAAGTCTCATATGGTTTCATAAAAAATATTGAATGATCTTTGAATATCTGCTGTTCATAGTCCACTTGCAAGTTACCTATTGCCTATCTATTAGAAAACTATTACCTATCTGTCAAAACATTACCCTATCGATGCATTAGTATTAATTTTAAGCTAATGCAGTTTACTCAGGCTTCTATACTGTCCGATACCCTTAACTCTACTGATGGGTTTCAGTTCATTTTTTAAATGTTTAAAAAACGCAAACCCAATTCCCAAAAGTTGGGTGTATACATTTTTATTCCAAATAAAACGTAGAACATATCAGAAGATATCAGATGTGAATTTGTATTATTTAATGAAAAAATATGAACTTTGATGGCAGCAATACATCTTAAAACGTTCTTCTTAAAAAGGCTTTAAAAGTAACCAGTACTAATAAATTAAAAACAAAAAAAATCTCTTCCCATATATTTCTATTTTTTTGTTGAACCGCTACAATAATACAAAGATAAATGGCAAAATGTCAATTAATATAGACTAAGGAGATCATTCAACTTACATCAGATGTGTACTGTATACTGGATGTATTATCTCAACAGAGTGATTTACGTGAATATTGCCAAGTGAAAAACGGAGTCGCTATAGAATCGAATCATAACCTTGCAAACGGAGGTGAATTACGCAGAACTGCTGGAATAATAACGGAGTCGCTTGCTGTCTGGGTAATTTTGCCTATTTGTATAGTCTGCAAAGATAATAGATTATTAAAATTCGTTCTTCTTCAGAATGGAAGTATGCAATTATTTTAAATAAACTGAAACAACCACACGAATGGATTTAATTTACGAAAGATATACACAGGTCTAAATACACCCAAATGGGTCCCAGTTAGTATACATCAAAATACCCTGTTAAAATTATGGACCAGCCCAAGCAAACTATACAAACTCCTCAAACTCCTTAAACTGCAGACAAACGTTCAGATACATAATTTCATAGGTAGCCGAAGCAGTCCCCACATATATATCCAAAGCCAAAAGCTAGAGTCACTTCTGCCCCCTCCCCTAAAACCGGTGTTCATCTCTTCTTCTTCTTCTTTCTTCCTCTCCCTTTCTCTCCCTTCATCAGGGGCCGCCACAGCCGGTAAATCATCACTGAAGAACTCGCATCACTGATTTGGCAAATGTTCTACGCCGGACCTCCTTCCTGACGCAACCATCACCATTTACACGGGCTTGGGACCGGCTATTAAATTATAATGGTGTGATACATGGTGTAAAGTTGACACACAACTTTTCATTTTAACTGTTTACATCATAACAATTTATCAAAAAGTCATTAAAAATAAAATATAATGTAAATTATACTATAATAATAAAACATACACTATTTAACATATTTGGAACCCAGAAATTAGTTAAAGATTACATTTTCAAACCTCAAAAGGCCCTGAAAGGCTTTAAGTCCCAAGCAGTTGCATGGTGGCAAATATCGTCTCTGGTACAGCTCTCCTTAATATTACTCACAAACAAAGCAAACTACAAGTTGTTAGAAATTGTTGACATCACAAAAGCTCGTTTCTTTTCTGAAGCTGTTTGGCTCAAACTTGTCACCAAAACATGAAGCCAGCATTATTTGGTTTACACAAAAGTAATATAAGTTGTTGTTCACTCATAAGACTGATCTTAGCTTTTAATAACCAAATGTATCTGTAACCAAATCTTTTAAAATTAAATGTCTAGAAGATTTTGTACACATGGAAGTATATATTTAATAACATTGATGTTAGTGATGTCATTAATACTGTGTAAAAGTTTGCATATGATTTACAAATGCTTTGGAAGTGTGAAAAGAAAATGCTGTAAGTTTTTTCTAGAATCACATTTATAATAATAAAATATTAAAAAGTGTAACAGTGTAACCTGAAAATTTTCAAATCGAGACTAGAAAAAGGTTAGTTAATATAAAGTAAGGCATAATGAAAACAGTTATCTACACACAGGGTAATTTGGGGACAATTTTGTCATCTGGACTGTTCCTCAGTTATTAGAGAATATGCTGTGGCATTATTGTCTTATTTTATGGTTTTAATCGATGTTCTTTAGTTTATGCTTACTGTATATTATACTGTATATTTTTCCAGTGGCTTTTTAGTCTTTGACCTTTTGAACTAGCAACAATTATGTTTTTATAGTAATTTACTGTATAAATTAAAATTAATACATATACTGTAAATTATATGGTTTATAATTTAAACAGGTTACAATAGGTAGTCTTCTTCTGCATGATGTTTCCCACAAAAGCACAAACAGTATGAGAGGTTTTCTGAATTATTTTTGACCAGATAGATTTCATTTTACAGTAAATGAGTTATGGGTTTTGCGCCACATTAACAGGTTAATGACCAATTTACCTTTATAAATGTTAGATGAGGTGATAATATCCTACATCATAATGTATGCAGATTATCATTTACAGTTCTGCGTTTATTTCTATAATCAGCAAATAAAGTAAAGATGTGAGCAACAATCTTAACAGTATTTACACTTTCATATTTTTCACATAATTAATTGCTTTAATGATGGAGAACTAAGTTGTTTTCCACAAATTTGGAATATATAAAAGGCTCCTGTGGCTCTCTGTAAAGCAACCAGCTATTTTATTTCAACACTGCTACAACATAAGTGCTGCAAAAGGTAGGCTACATATTACCACACGTTTCTTTATCAAACGCCATTTGATCTTGACTGAATAATCGTGATTAAAGTATGCTATTGAAGTTTTTCACATCTAATGGCATAATATTTATATGAATGTCAGATTCTGTCAGGTGAAGATGAAGATAGAACTGTTTGCACTGATTTTCCTGTTCTTGGGTGGGGTGCTGGCTGTCCGTGCACGCTCAGTGGATAGCAGGCAAGAAAGAGTCATTCAATTGGCTAATCTATTAGATAAATTCAGATAATTTATCAGAATAACACATTCAAATAATAAATACATTTTAAGTAACTACTAAACGAATAGATAAAACATTTACTTATTCTGTTTATTCACAACAAGTAGTCCAGCAAATGATGAACAAATCCTGGTGCGCCGCTATGCTGAATCCACTCTTGCAAGTGACATTAGTAAAATAGTGGACTCCTTGGTGCAGAAGAACTTTGTCAACTATCTGCTGAATCAAAGAAAAACAAGGAGCGAGTATGTATGAAGATTTGTAGCATGCTCAAGATTTCATAGCATTACATTTATATTAAATATTGAATAATAAAACTATGGCATTATTTACTCCTTTTTCTGAAGGCCAAGCGTGATGCCCGAAGAGTCACAACTCAATTCCTGCAAAGATCTTCTAATGAAGGGATTTGATATGTGGCTTCAAAGCAAAGTCAGTGGATCGAATTAGTTTCGTTCTAATGGAAAAGTAAGTACTAAAATATATAAGAATTATACTTTTGGTTATGAATTCATTTGAATACATAAACTATATTTGGCTGTTTTTTTCAACAGGGGTCATTCGTTATGGAGAGCAGACTGCATCATGTTCAAATTTAAGCAAATAAATTCCTGATCATCACATAAAATATTTCTAATTGATTCATGCATTAAGTATGTATGGTTTCCACAATAAAAAATAAAAAAATATCCTGGAAACAAATCATACCTTGTCTTGAATTGTATCATAACAATTATTAGTGGACACTTTGTACTTTTTAGCAGGTTAATATTTCTGCCAAGCAGCTCTTAATATAAAAAGACAAACATTCCAATTTAGAAACAAATATTCTAGTTATAGGAACAGTTCTAAGTTTGGAGAACCTAACTGTAATATTATTGTAAGAGGTTTTAATGTTTTCTTTTTATTGCAATGATTATGGGGTCAGAATAAAACACCCAACAAGAAAATGCTGGTTCACAAATGTTCTAAAAGATAAAAGATAAAACCAAAAACAAATGTTATATTTATGTAATTAAAAAAAGTAGTCACTTTCATCTGAAAGATGTTCTATCAGGTTGAGATCAGACAAGATTTTCCATACCAAACACATGCTTTGTGTACGAGTGTGCAGTCATCAGGCCTTCACCTGGCATCAATCTGCCAGATGGAGAA
>JAOUQT010000047.1:10514476-10525777 GCA_025769995.1 Xyliphius kryptos
CCTCCACCAGCATCACGTAGTGACCTGGCCACTATCCTGCAAGACGAATGGCTTAAAATCCCTCTGACCACTGTGCAAGACTTGTATGTGTCATTCCCAAGACAAATTGATGCTTTACTGGATGCGAAAGGAGGCCCTACACCATACTAATAAATTATTGTGACCTAAAACTAGGTGTTTCAGTTTCATTGTCTAACCCCTGTATATATACACAGATCCCTCCATAATTATTAACCACTAGTTAAAATGTGCTAAAAGCCTTAAAATAAAAAAAAAATAAAAAAGCAACCTTTAACTCAAGTGAAAAAAAATCCTGACTAAGAAATAACTATTTCCTATAAAATGAACTGTTCCACAATTATTGGCACCCTTAAAAATCTTAGAAATAAATGTATTTAAACCATTTATGTTATGTTTACTGTAGGAACCTAGGAACCTTCAATTAGTAATGCATCGCTTTCTGTTTCCCTGGGGTATAAATATGGTGTTACACAGAGGTCTATTTCTCTTACTCACTCTTAAACATAAGAATGACAATAGACACATTATTCAAGTAAGGCAGATGTGTGTCGGCCTTCAAAAATCAGGCAATGGCTACAAGAAAATAGCCACCCCCCTGCAGATGCCCTTATCTACAGTTAAGGCAATCATCAAAGAGGTTAAAACATCTGGTACTGTGAAAAAACAAGCCTGGAAGAGGACACAAGTTTATTTTGCCACCACACACAGTGAGAAGGATGGTAAGAGAGGTAAAAAGTTCTCTAAAGCTCACTGTAAAAGAATTGAATCAAATGGTAGCATCTTGGGGTTACGAGATCTCCCAAACAACCATCAGGTGCTATCTACATGCCAACAAGACGTTTGGGAGGAATGCATGGAGAAAGCCTTTTATAAGTTATAGCCATAAGCGTAAACGGGTGGAGTTTGCCAAGCAGTACTGGGATTTTAACTGGTACTGTGCTTTGGATAGATGAGACCAAGAGAGAGCTTTTTGGCAACAAACTGTCTCAGTGGGTCTGGCTTAACACCAAGGATGAGTATGCAGAGAAACACCTCATGCCCACTGTTAAGGATGGAGGAGGATCAGTGATGCTGTGGGCATGTTTCTCATCCAAAGAACCTGGAAACCTTGTAAGGATACATGGTATCATGAACTCTTTGAAATATTAGGACATTCTGAATTAGAATCTGGTCACTTCTGCCCGAAAGCTGAAGATGGGTCATTACTGGGTCTTTTCGCAAGATAATGACCATAAACATGTGGCCAAATATACTCAAAAATGATTCACAAGGCATTCCTTTCATGGCCATCTCAGTCCCCAGACCTCAACTCTATAGAAAACCTGTGGGGTAAAGAAGACCCAGGACTCCGGATGATTCTTTCTGTATTCTTGTAAAGAGTTATAGAAGATTAAGTGCTGTGTTGTTGGCAAACAGAGGTTGCAAAAAGTACTAACACCAGGGGTGCCAATAATTGTGGCACGCAATTTCATTTAAAAGATTTGTTTATTAATGTGTGATATTTTCAATTTATTAGAAGCTAAAGAACACGTCTTAACAAGAGGGTGACAATAATTATGGAGGGTGCTGTCTATTCATACACATGGTTACAGTCATTTTACACAAGGATGTTCCTAGACTGTGGGAGGAAACTCATGCAAACATGAAGAGAACATGAAAACTCCACACAGAAATGACCCAGGTTACCCCTGGAACTAACCACTTCGCTATCATGCTGCCCTCTGTCTTTTATAGAATATGATATGATGTTATATTGTTTCAACTTCCAGCATGTTCAAACACTTACATAACCACTGTCTGAAGTCGTGGAAAGCTTGTGTAGGTTTGCCTGAAAGATGATCAGAACTTCCGTTCTCTATCCACTGTAGCAAACCCTGCATGGGACAATACACATTAACCCACAACTTAATGACATTAAATGTACTGCACTTTAAGATTTCTACCCTGCAATCCGGGGCAGGTAACATTTTATCACAGTCTTCTGCTATGAAACATTCATACCTTGTATCTGGCTGCAATCTTAAAGCCAATAGCACACTGCAGTTTCCTGAGGCAGATGGGACAAAGGTCTAGTGGACGACGATCTGATTCGTCTAAATGGTTGGAGCCTTGCATAACACACTGGAGCCACTGGCAGTGCTTGATACCAAATATGTGCCCAATCTCATGAGTTAGGGTCTGCCAAAAAAAGAGCAAACATCTAAAGTACCCATAAGTCATTAATACAAACTCTGAGCAATAATTAAAGTGGGCACTATTTTGGAATTTAGACAATTTTAGTTGTCACACCTTGCATGAACGGAGGAGCAGAGTGCTGCTAATGGAGGGGGTGTAATAACCCTGGAATACACTGTAGTCCCCAGGCTTTAGTTTTATCCCCTTCTTCAGCCGCCCTGCATAACTCCTTTTGTAGAAGTCATCGTCATACCTAGCAAAACTGAAAACTCCGATACCTACAGCAGAACATGCTTGTATTTAGACCAACTATTTGTGCACAAAGGATACAATTTATAAAATAAATGTTACATTAAACTAATACATGCGAGCAATAAATTGTAATAAAATGTGAGTTAAATTTCACCTTCAGTGAGAGATGCTTGACCAAAGACAAAATTCCAGGAGTCTTTTGGGTACAAATCAATCATGGTGATCGCAACAATGCAAAATGCATCTTTAGGCTTTATTGTTTTCAAAAAGGACAATAGATTCCCTATAAAAAAAGCAAAGAAGTATTTACAAACACAAAAACTTTGATTATTACCATCCATAGCACCGTCTCATGACAAGAATTAGGCCACATCTATTTACAAGTATACATCTATACACAAGGTCACATATATACTGTATAATACAGAAATCATGGGCAATTTAGAATCTCCAACTCGATTAGCATGGGTGTCTTTGGGCTGTGGGAGGAAACCAAACCATTAGTAGTGGAGATCTTTTGTACACTGACTGCCCTCTACAGGGTGCTGCAATACCTATGCAACATGTGTACTAAATTAATCTCAAAGCTTTCTAAACTGCCACATTTCCTAAAGTATTGCATATACTAGTACTCACCAGCATGAAGCTGCAGATTATTCGTGTTGCTGTTGACACGAAATGTGCAGCTAGTAGCTTCAATATTCACTGCTGGTAAAAGCTTGACAGGCAAGCCATAGAAAAATGCCTCACAGTATTCCCTCAGCCACTCGACATACTGCTCAGTGATTCCATCACCAAATGAGCCTGTGGATCATAGCAACGCATTACAAAGCAGCTTGTTGTTTTCAACACAGCACCATAAAAGGACTTTGACTAACCAACAGTTTGAATATAAATGGTATTGTGGCTGTTGTCAGCTGTGCTGCGGTACGGATTGCTATAGAAGCTCTGGAAGTCTTGAGGAGCTTCAGGATGGGCTGGAATCCAGTCAGATTCAGAGTGAATTGTGATAGAAGTAAAAAGTGAACTTCCAGGGAGGAGGCCCTCCTCAAGAAACTGCTTTTCCTCTTTACTGTACTGCTCATAGGCTTCCACCAGGTCCTTACGGTTGGAGAGGAGAACTGTGCGCAGTTTCTCCACAGGATGCTCGATGCACTGCATCTGTGGTTTGTTACCAGTTATGCTTCTATACTTGTAAGATCCTGTTGATGGAATTTCTGCAAGTACAGCAAGACACTAGGTTAAAAAATTCATGAAGTAGCACTTTCATACACATTTCTCTCAACTGGAGTCTAACTAATGGGTTCTGAACCCACGTCCAACCTAACTTACTGTATGCCTTACTACTCCTAAAAAAGCTTGAATCAGCTCATTTGATATTTATCATATTAGTCATTAGACAAGCAGGGAAGAAACATTTCTGTGCCGACACTTACCAGAATTGATCAGTTCTGATAATGATCTTTAATGTCAAATGCTTTTAAAGAGTTATTTGGTACATGCGCATGCGCATCCTCATCCAAAACAATATGCGCAGAAACTGTGCTGGCTTATGGAACTTATTGAACATTCATACTGTGATATTTGTACTGATTTCGTATAAAAATAATGTATATACACCAAGATATTATCTATAAACTATGCCAATAAATCATATTCGCTTAGAGGTTTAATATTAAAACTGCTACAAACGTCGGCGGAAGTCTTAGATCAACACCTGGCCCGCGCGCCGATACAGCGCTTAACTTCAAGCCTTTACGTCACTATGACGAAAGTCATGTGATAATGCTGCAATACATTTTTAAAGAAGTCTTCCGGGTTAGGAGCCATCTTCAAAATAAATGTTTTAAGCGGTCAGTAAACTGTACACGGCTGACCAAATGTACACGGTTTTTATAAATAAATAAAATACTAATGAATTAGCACAATGGTTATCCGCCAGCACTCGTACTTTTTAATATAATAACAACCAAAAATGTTGCTCGAGTTAAAATAAAAGTAGCCAGAGTAAAATTCTTCCACTACAGCCATTATTGGCCTTGTATTTTATTTCGTCTTACTTTTATTTCATTATTGTCGCCTACCTTGTATTTCTTTTTTAATTGACTACTACAGTATCTGCTTAGTGCTGAAGTGTATCCGGAGCCTGTCCTTCGAAAACTGTTCATGGGATGAAGGTGTTGAGATGAGATGCATGTTTTTGGGAAACATGGAGGAACCCGGAGAAAAGCCACACTCACTAAAACCAGAGGGGCTCCATATGATGTACCAAATTATTGCTATTAAGGTTGTTTTGGGGTGAGTCGTGCCTTGATGGATAGAGTAAAGGCCTGGGGACCAAAAGGATGTCGGTTCAAACCCCACTGTAGGCAACTCATGGCTGAAGTGCTGTTGAGCAAGGCACCCAACCCCCAAGTGCTCCCCGTGCGCCTCAATGGGGCAGCACACTGCTCCAGGTGTTCAGCACTGGATGGTTAAATGCAGAGAAAGAATTTCCCTATGGGGATCAATAAAGTATAAATTAATATTATTGTTTAACTGTATCTTCATTAAAAAAAAAAATACACAACTCAAAATTGTATATCTTTTTTAAAACTGTTGGATTTAATGGACCAAAGTAAGTTATACAAAAGACTGAACATTATGAAACGGATACTGTACAGGGTCATATCTGAACTTAGCACTAAAGCACATTGTATTGGTTAGCTTACAGAGACCAGATTTCCTGAAATATATCAGATCACAGGATTTTGATTAATAAAACCAATGTTTAGGCCATAGCACACAATGTAATATGAATAAATTGGGCAGACACAGCAAAAGCCAGTATTTGTAGTCAGCTCAATCCCTTTTTATGATGCCGTCCGTCATCTCCATGCCTGAATCAGCCAGTGAAAAACTGGCAAATTGTGAAATGCACCTGATATTAAATCATTATTAGATAGTACACAGGAAACAATTTATAATCTATTTAGGATTCAAAATATACTTCATGGAATAAAGACAGTACATAGAAAAAAAATCCCCACATACCACAAACCCTGAAAAATATTCATAAGAGCTATGGCCTCTGCAATGAATGCGTATGTATGTATACACATTTCACTTACTGGGGGTATATTATAATAAACTACCTCAGTGATGTTATCATACACAATTCCATACACACACTTTACTGTAAATGTCAAATTCAAGGAGTGAAATGTGGCCTGACAATGGCTTATTAAAAAAGTAAACAAAAAATAAAAATAGAAAACCCCTATATAAAAAGGGACCTATACAAAATTCTGTATAACAAAGAACACATAAAAGTCTTTCCCTTTTAATAAGGAACAAAGACAATAGAACTACATACAGAGGTACCTTAACAATAGGGCCACTACATTTGCGGAGTAATCCGAGTGCATGGTGTCTTTCATAGTGGAATACTACAGGACTTTCAGAATCCTGAAATGGAGAAAAAAGGGGTTCAATCCCCATTATAGAAGGCCACTTAACAATAAATGTGTTTATAATGTATATTTACAGCCCCTGAGATTCAGAAGAGATCACGCATCTTGGAATGTAACTAATAACATTTATCACTTGTCTATAATGCATGTCCAGACCTGCTTTAAATATTATAACTTTTTGAAATAACAGGTATCACAGTGGGGCAATGATAGCTCAGTGGTTAAGACGTTGGAGTTTTTTTTTTTAAAACACCATTGATTAAGGCCCCTTCCCTTCAACTGCTAAATCATTTAAATTATTTTGAGAAAATGTTGTACAAGCCAAATAACAGAAAAAAAAACAGCAGATTGTGACAGTGAAGGTGATGGTTTCTTGGGATAAACACAAACTAATGTCAACTCTGCAACATTGGGAAGCTCCAGATTTTGTGGTTTTTTTACACATATTTGTTTATACATTTTGAATATTTTAAATAATGTTTTACAAGTGGCAATAACAGCAGTAAAACAGACAAGTGATTTAAGCTGGACTGAAAAGGACAATGAAGATTTAAAAAGTAAAAGTAGTCTTATTTGTGCGGGGAACAGTTTGCCTACATGTTAATTTCATGGTCTTTCTGAATCATTTGCACTAATATTAAAACCTCATTAAAAAGTGTATATTAAAATGATGTTAAGCATGTACAGCATGTCTCATTGCAACATAAGCTGCTTCAAATTTTCATGCAAGATTGTGTCTTTGACATCTCGGAAAACAAGGCGTATGTTCTCAGTGTTAATGGCCGTGGTAAAGTGATGGTAGAAGGGTTTAACCTGCTGCTCACGCCGCTTACTACGGAAGCACTCCATCAAGAACTTTTGTACATCAGCCAGACTGTGGGGGTCTCCAGTAAAGTCAGGGAAATAGTCAGTGATCGACACAGTCTTTACTTTTTCCTCCAGCAAGTCTGTCTTATTGAGGAATAAAATGATGGATGCTTTAGAAAACACACGGTTGTTAACAATGGTGTCGAATATGTTAAGTGACTCCATGAGCCTGTTGGTCTGACGGTCCTCCATAAGAACCTGGTCAAACTCGCTAGATGATGCCAGGAAGAGCACAGAGGTAACGCAGTCAAAGCACTCGAACCAACGGCGTCGCTCTGAGCGCTGCCCACCTACATCCACCATCTTGAATGGAACGTTCTTGATCTCAAAGTCATACTCGTGTATGCCCTTCGTAGGCTTTCTTGCCAGAAGTATGTCCTGTTGTGTGGGAAGGTAATCCTACACATGAGGAAAAACAAAATAAATTATATGTAGGCAACATATTATTCCATCATAACTGCATAGAAAAAAACATTATGTACTCTCAGTGTAATGTTCACAATAAAAGTCAGATTTACCAGCTGTCCAATTCTATCCAAACTGTCCAGGAAATATTTCACAGATTCACCCTATGAAACAAATACAAAAAATACTATTACTATAATTCACATTATATTGTAGAACATTATATTGTAGAACATTCACATTAACACTCAAGCATTATAGATTATATAACAGTGCCTAGCGATGAGCAACAAATAAAGATATACGTTGTCTTTGGTCAGGAAATCATATGGATATAAATTTATTTTAAACTGATTAACACTGGTGAGGTTTAGATAAGGTGCAAAAAAAATCCTTAATTCCAGACACCTGACCAACCCGAAAAAAAGGAAATGGGTCCCTGATACTATGTTTTGAGTACGGATGTCACATGACCCCTTGTGGCCAATGAGAGCACTTGTAAGACAAGAGATTATAAATCTTTCAAAAGTACTGGCTGTTTTTATACCAGCAGTATAGTGAGTAGCGCTGCTGCCACACACCAAGAAGATCCCATTTGATTCCTGGATCCCTTCTGTGTGGAATTTTCAGGTTATACCATAGTCTCTGTGGGTTTCCTCCAGTTTCATCCCACAGACCAAAAATATGCGGTATGCTGATCGGTGTCACTAAATTGCCCTGACAGCTGACAAGAGATTTGCTCAGTCAGCAGATCCCTATCCCACAGAGCACATCTGCACAGCCAACCATCGCAAAGCAGTGACTGCGTATGAAATGACATCAGTTTGGTTGCGATTTAAAAAAATAAATAGTACGTTGCTTTCACTCACTGTAGTTTGCGTTCCATGTCAAAATAAGGGAAAAACTAACATATCAGAATAAAACAATGTAATTTCCCCCCCCCACCATACCTACCATTTTTTAAGCTATGGAATCAGAAAAAAAAAATTTGTGGTCTAATAATATATTCAACAAAATACACCTGTGCCCAATACGAATTTAAATAACAGAAACAGAAAGTGCAATAGAAAAATCTCAGTATCTGAAGATGTCAGACTGCATAATTAACCTGGTCGTCATATTCTCTACAAATACATTCAATGTTCTATTTAAAATGGAATAGAAATTTTTATGAAATCAGTTGTGCAACAAAAATTGACATGAATTATAAAAACTCAAAGATTCATCTTATTTTCAGCTTTATATTGTTTCTGGCATGACTGTAACCTTTATACACCACAGTGTCAAACCCTAAACAGTAAATCACTTTCCCTAATCCTCTATTTCTATTTCATGCAATTAGCACAATGGTACACGTACACACACACACAGGTATTACCGCACTTAAATTTGTATTCCAGAGACAAAAAAAAAAAAAAAAGCACAGTGCAAAGACTATGTACATTATACCCTAAGACTATAAAGCTGGGTCAAGCCTGTGTTTAATGCGTTTAAAAAATGTAGACATAAATAGGACAGCTTGATTATTAATTATATAATAAATTTAAACACAAAAGATATAAAAATACAGTTATCCAATTAATTAGAGTTACAAATGTCAATACTTTGTTTTCTCCAGTACACCAACATCACACAGAGCTGGTAAATTCCCATCCCACTTCAGTGTATGTCCTATATAATAAGTATTAATAGCATGTTTCCCCTTGATAAAAGGACCCATAGTTGACAGTACATATCAGTGCACAAACCAATAAGTCCAAGGAATTTTCTGTAGATATCAAAGACAAGATTGTACTAAGGCAAAAAAATCAGTATTGGTTTCTGATGAACTAAAGGTTCCACTGAACACAGTGGCCAAAATCATCTGTAAATGTAATAGGTTTGGAACAACCAGGACTCTTTCTAAAGCCCATCAAAGTTACTGGGGGAGAAGGGCCTTAATTACAGAGGTAATCAAGAATGCAAGGGGCACGCTGAAAGAGCTTCAGCATTGTTCTTTAGAGTGAGAATAAACTTTTAGACAAACAACCATTTCTTTGCACTCCACCAATCAGGCTTCACTTCTTAGGAAAAGGCAAGAGACAGATTGCTTGGAGTTTCCAAAAGGCACATAAAGGAATCAGAATGAGAAACAAAATTTTCTGATCTGATGAAAAAAAGTATTAAACACTTTGCCCTGAATGCCAAGCATCATGTCTGGAGGAAACAGGTACCATCCCTACAGTGAAGCAGTGTTGACAGCATCATGCTGTGGGGTGATTTTTTGGAAACCGGGTGATAAGTCAGGGTCGAAGAAACATACAAAGACATCCTTAAAGAAAACTGGCTTCAAGGCACTCTGGACCTCAGAGTGGGGCGAAGGTTCACTTTCACTGGACAACAACCCTAAGCATGTAGCCAAGATAACGAAAGAGTGGCTTCGGAACAACACTGAATGTTTGTGAGTGGACCAAACAGAGCACAGACTTGAATCCGATTGACACATCTCTGTAGAAATCGGAAAATGGCTGCACACTGACGCACCCCATCAAACCTGATGAAGCTTGAGTGGTTCTGCAGAGAACCATGGGAGAAACAACCCAAAAAGCGGCCCATCAAGCTTGTAGCATCATACTCAAAAATACAAAAAGGCTGTTATTGCTGCCAAAGGTGTTTTAATAAAGTATTGAGCAAACGCTGTGAATGCTTGCGTGATTTTTTATTTTTTTTGCAAAAACAATCCAAACTAACTTTTTTTACTTTGTCATTATGAAGCATTGTGTGTGGAATTATAGAATTATTCGATTTTGGAATAAGGCTGTAACATAAAACTTGTAAAAAGTAAAGCAATGGGAATACGTTCAAGATGCAGAGTATACACACCCATGGCTTTATATAAAAACTTCTTCAACCTGCTTCATGCTATTCTGATAAAGTCCAACAACAAAAGCGGGAAAGTTTAAGATTGTTTCAGGTTTAAATCTAAACACAGATACAGAATGAAGCACCATACTTATATTACACAAGTGTGCAGGCTTTAAACTCACCAGCTGGAACTCTCTTCTCCGATCGTAGGCACTCTGGATGCTGCTGTCAGCCCAAAGGGTGTGAATAGAGGGCAGGTAATGCTGGAAGACTTTAGTCTCTACAATACCCTGAGCCATCATGACCGAACGTGTGTCGAAGCCCATCAAGAGATCCCCGTGTGTCTGGTTAGACGGGTCTCCCCATGGGATGTGCAGCTTCTCTCTGGCATCCACCAGCACCCGGATTCCTGCACACACACACAAACATTATATAATAATATAAAGCAGCGGAATGTGGTTATGGAATATAAATGCATGCACATGGCGCTACTTCGTCTACAGTAGTTCAGACCATACATACAGTATTAAAAAGTGTTTTTGTAGGGATTCCATTAAGGAAACACTGGGCTCAGCTAGCAAGCTAAGTGCAGCGAGTCGAAAACAATACGAGCTGACAATTTTGTCAACACGAGACAAGTACTGGAATGTGACTTTATCGCCTTATATTTTATTAACTGTGGCCTTTACTAAAGAAATGCATATAAGCGAACTTGGATGTGTTTTAAACGAAAATGCTTAGTTTTGGCTAGTATTTGTGTGAAGTACAAGGCGTGGCGCGAACAGAAGCTATTGCAGCTAATTCCACTTCTGATGGCTTTTGTACGTTCACCTCGAGTCTGATCGCAAAACTTCGCCCCGTGAAATCACTTTCCCTGCGAAATAAGTGCAGCGCGATAAATCTGGACAAATCATAAACCCCCACTAACTCGACAAAGCGTGCGTTACGCGATCAGAAAACACATTACCTTTGATAACATTGCTGTAGATGGTAGCCCGGAACTCTTCTTTGGCCCGCTGATCGAAGTCTTGCCCGTGAATTATGCGCATTTGCTTCAGGAAAGTTGACTTGCCGCTCTCGCCAGCTCCGAGCAGTAATATCTTTACCAGTCGCTTCACGTACGTCTTCTCCCGATTAATACACCTGTCTATCTCTTTAGATTTTCTCTGCTGCTCGATTTCGTTGCCGGACAAAAGACAACTGGGGATACAAACTATCGCCGTCCGGGAGGGCAGGAAATCAGCCATTTTTGTAGTAGCGACTTCATGGATCCATCACTGACGAG
>JAOUQT010000047.1:10540893-10551827 GCA_025769995.1 Xyliphius kryptos
TTGTCCAGTTTAGCCATGAAACCTCCCACACTAAAATGACAGGTGTTTCAGTTTCATTGTCTAACCCCTGTACATATCACATGCATCACCCGATCTTGAAATACTACAGTTGTATTCTTGAAATTCTATGACTTTATTTGTGATATATTTTTTTTAAAAATAACTCTAAAATGCCATGGTACAAAATAACTCTAACAGAGATATTTTATCAGAGTTTTTAACTGGTTGGCTGATGATTCCTCTGGGTGGGCAGCTCTTAAATCTAAGTGGGCAATGGCCACCCCAGCCCACTGACCTTATCTTGTGTATGCTGGCAAGCATTACTCCTTGATAAGACACAAATATAAAACAAGGCACAGTTATTGGAAAATCAGAGTGGAATACGGTGTAGAAGGAAACCACATAAACATGGGAACAATGTGCAAAACCACACTGACTGTAATCCGAGTTCATGATCAAACCAGGAACCATCTTGAAACTATGATGCTGGAGTATTACCCACTGAGCTGCCACAAGGAAAACAGCATGGAAGAACTATCTTATTACAGTGTTGGAAAAGTAACATTGTGTTGTTCCATACAGAATAATATTATTTATATGATCGCTTATTCGACCTGCTAGAATAGTGTTCTGCCTGAAGTATTTGTTCCGCTGATTGTATTTTCAATCAGAAATTGTTAACTAATTGTTGTCAAATATTTGTATATATAGCAACCTATAGAATAGGGTGAGGGTTGCATCAGGAAGGGCATCCGGCGTAAAACATGTGCCAGATCCTAACGCGAGGGACTCGCTTTGGCGACCCCTGGTGACAGGGAAAAAAGCCGAAAGAATATATATATATATTTATATTCTATAGTTTGCTGTTGGAAGGTAGTGAGTATGCTTCAAACCTCATGGGGGCAGCATAAAGATCCTTCTTCTTCTTCTTCTTACCTTTTCCACCTCACTCTGTCCTCTACATCTTCTGCTTTCACACCAACTACTTGCATGTCTATATTGACCACATCTAAATATTTCCTCTTTGGTCTTCCTCTCTGTCTCCTGCCTGGCAGCTCCATTTCTAACATCCTCTTACCAAAATATCCACTGTCCCTCCTCTGATAATAAGTTAAAAATATTAAATATATAGCAAATACATATTTCGTACTCAGACATAAAGACTGATGTGTTCAATCTCTCTGGGGACAAATTAAATGTATGAGTACATAATGCTACATAATATATAAAAGTATAAAATGATTTGTTAGCTATTTATAGTAATTGTAAAAGCCACAAAAATGTTTTACCTTATTATACATGTGTGACACAACCTGCAGACAACCCCTGCACTTTAATTTTTTTTTTAATTGGATAAAAATAAACATTTGAGATATAGTCTTAAATATGTACAATATTTCTTATTATTATTATTATTATATATATTAATTACTATGCATTATCTCCTTACAAGTGCTGTGACCACGTTACATTCTGAAGCAAAGATCTTAATACAAGTAGTTTGCACATTCGCGGGTTTTCTCTGGGTTTCAGACATTCTCACAAAATCAGTGCAGTAGAAGCAGTGTGTAGTTGTAATGTGACACACATACACTGCTCCTACTGCATGCAGTTTAACTCTCAGTGTTTCTGGAAAAGGCTCTGGAGTTAGTGTGTCCTGTCCAGGATAAAGTGTACTGTACTGACCCATGCAAGGAAAGCGAGATAGAGTCAATGCATTAACACACTCTTTCCGCTAGATGGCACAATATAGCCTAAAATTCTGTCCCTGCTGCTGCTTGCTTTCATTACGCGGAAATGCACTATCCATTCTAGCAGCAACAAGCGGCTAAACTTGTCTGTAATCAGAATATTTTGCTTTCAAATATGTTGTGTTATTTATTTTGTAAATGGCGCTATAAACTTTAGAATACTGTGAGCTACCAAATAATACGCTATAAGAAATTGTACTTCGTACTCAGACATAAAGACTGATGTGTTCAATCTCCCTGGGGACAAATTAAATGTATGAGGACGTAATGCTTGATAGTCTGATTGCGTCAAAAAAAAATTATAATAATTTGGGCCATCAATACAGATTCAGTATATCTTAGGATAGATTCTATTAGTCCTGTAGGAATGAATGAATGTTTTAAAGAAGGTGGGAGAGTTTAATGATGCTGGCGTAGTATTCTTTTTATCATGATTTTATCCTACCTGTGAGAAAGTGGTTAGCACCGCACAGCAAGAAGGTCCTGGGTTTGATTCCTGCATGAGGCATCCTTAGTTTTGTGTAGTTTGCATGTTGTAAGGGTTATTGGTGTCAGTAAATCGCCCTTATAGTGTGCGTTTGTGTGCCTGGATGTGTGGGTGTTTGAATTGGCCCCTATGATGGACTGGCGCCCTGTCTAGTATTGTTTCTTCCTTGCTCTCCCTCATGATAGAAAGGTTTTGGCAAAGGCAAAATATTCTAGATTACCTATAAAACACCTTATATTGATTTGCACTGATCGTTCCTTTCAAAGCAACAGGTGAACCTACAACATACAATACACTATATTTCCAAAAGTATTTGCTCACCCATCCAAATTATTGAAACCAGGTGTTCTAATCACTTGCATGGCTACAGGTGTATGAATGCTTTATCATACCCAGATATTTTAGACAATTCCATGCTCTCAAATTTGTGGGAACACTTTGGAGCTGGCCCCTTCCTGTTCCAATATTATTGTGCACCATGCCCAAAGCAAGTTGCATAAAGACATGGATGATAGAGTCTGGTATGTATAAACTAGACTGGCCTGCACAGAGTCCTGACCTTAACCTGACAGAACATCTTTGGGATGAATTTGAGCAGAGATTGAGAGCCAGGCTTTCTTGTCCAACATCAGTGTGTGACCTCACAAATGCGCTTCTGGAAGAATGCTCAAAAACTCCATAAACTCACTCCTAACCCTTGTGGACAGCCTTCCCAGAAAAGCTGAAGCTGTTCTAGCTGCAAAGGGTGGACCGACATCATATTGGACACTATGGATTACAAATGTTACACATTACTATTTTGAGGCTCAAATCTCATTCAACAACAAATCTCAACAACGCATTACTATCTGCTATAGATGTCCTTTGGCTAGATGTAAGTTGATGGTTCCTCTACTCTTGGTACACCAAAAATACAATGGTATGAGAACAGCCGCTGTTACTAAAACACTGGTACCTCACCTCTGGCATAGAATATCATCAAAAAAATTATTTCCGTAATTCAATACAAAAAGTGAATGGCATAAATTATATAGATTCATTACAAACACAGTAATCTAGTTCTAGTGTTTATTTCTGTTAATGTTGATGATTATTTTACAGTTAATTAAAACCCAACCATCATTATCTCAGAATAAATATTTTATAAGACCAACTGAAAAAAATATTTTTAATGCAGATATTTTGGCCCACTGTAAAGTATGTATGGTAAATGCACTCAATACTTGGTTGGGGCTCCTTTTGCACGAATTACTGCATCAGTGCGGCATGGCTTGCAGGCGATCAGCCTGTGGCCCTGCTGAGTTGTTATGGAAGCCCAGGTTCGTCTTCAGCTTGTCTGCATTCTTGGGTCTGGTGCCTCTCATCTTCTTCCTGACAATAGTTTAGGGTTTACGTCAGGCGAGTTTTCTGGCCAATCATGCACAGTGATACTGTGGTTATTAAACCAGGTATTGGTACTTTTGGCAAAGTGTGGCAAAATGTATCACTTTATTCTTTCTTTCTTCCTTTCTTTCTTCTCTGCTAATAATTAATAATTATACTTCTGCACCTTGCTGACATTTTGCATATTGTTTGCTCAATAATGCCATTTTCACTGTGTTCCATTGCCATTTTTATACTATGCTGCCGTTTGCACTTCTGGAAGATGCTAACAGCAGTTCGTTGTCTTCTACAGAACAATGACAATAAAGTTGATACTATCTAAAGTACCAGCAGGTGGCGCGTAAGGAAACGATAGAGAAGAGAACGGGGCGAGTCCACGTAACAAAACAACTGCAGGAAATAACGTAGTATTTTATATTCTTCATATTCTCCATGTTTAATTTCTCACTGTAGCCTCCAAATAGACTACGTCTCATCACACGCATAGATTTGTCGTGTAATTACATCAGTTTTACTGCAATTTCCCCCCCAAATCACTGCTAACGTCCGCCACACATCTAGACTATGTCTAATATCAGCAAATGAATGTATAAGACTCTCTTTTATATAATAATACTAATCTTTAACTACGAAAAAACAATAAACTTCAAATGTAAATACGTTTCACGTCATTTGTTTGGCGACCGAACTGCGGTCACCCGGAAGTAGTGGCAGTGAGCGCGCGCGCACACACACAACACACTGCGGAGGGAGCTTCAGTCGAGGGTCGCTGAGCAGCAATATAGCTTCATGCTAACCATGACAGCACAGTTTTTTGGGAATAAATGAAGCCGTTCAGAATTCAAATATTTACGCCATTTAGATCCTCGCAACCCGGTAAGTTGTTTAGAAATAGCGGGCACGGTTACGGGTGTCCATGTAAACTTCACGGGAACGTGTGCGGCTAGTTGTCTGATAACATTCAGCTAACCCACAGTGAGTGAGTGAGTGAGTGAGTGGAGTAATGCAGCAGCAGACAGGGTTTGCGGGCGAGCAGGGTTTGCTTTTCTAAAGTGAATATGTGCTGCATCGTAGTGCTAATTCAGTATTATTCGGAGAAATAGATATATTTAAGGCGATATATCTGTTTTTGTTAAATTGGTACCCTGTTTATAAAATGTAAGCAGTGAATGAGTCGGCATTGTTAAAAATGATGTTGGTATTCCTCGCGGTACACTTCCTGCCATGCCGTCGTGCAGTGACTGTTATTCTAGGAGGCAAACTAACTCTAGTGTTAGCGTGTCTAAATTTCAGCAAATGCCCACGTATACCGAACGGACATCAATACAGTTGATTATACATGTACATACACATACGTATATAAACAATATAGTTGATGGAGAAAAAAAAACATGCGCATTAGTATGTGTTAGCACAGGACACACCTACTGACTTGTAATCAACACATGGTAAACTACAGTTTTTTCCCCTGAGATTAATAAGTAGGATGACAGCTACGGGAAAAATGTTCTTTTAAATTAAAACTCAACCGCTGATATCTAATGTTTTTAGCGTGTGCAGATGAGATTAGATCACGTTCTAATGTCCTTTGTCTTCATTTTTCATGATCACGCATATTTCCTGTACACATCCGGTCTCAGTGAGGAAGACGACTCCGTTTACCTTGTTGTTTCTTAGGCATGTAATATTTTGTTCATGTTGTGTCTGTCTTTGCAGTAAACAATAATAAAGATGATTCTTGACTTTAAATTAAATGTTAAAAGATATCCATATTCTCTTCTTGAAATTATCCGTTATATATAATCCGTTTTCATTTTAAGACTAATACATACTTTTTGACTTAATCTCTCCTCCTTTCAACACTCTTTGTCCAGCTGTCAACAAGCATTAATTTTCCCTTGTTAGCAATGTTTTTAGGATGTGCTGTGAGACACATGCACTGCTGTCTTGCTGCGTAGGCAGAACCATGGCTGGTTTGCAAAAGATTTGTCGCTCGCCTAACCAACAGAATCAGTTGACATGTGTCACTTAATAAGTGTTTTCAGTAATCATGGATGTGGATGCTTCTTCATTCGTGCAAAGCACAAGAGTCACAAATAGACTGAAGTAATGTTTAAACCTTCACAACAGTGACTGGGGAGACAGTGACCTTGCACAGAATTCACTGATATAACAGTGCGCCCAGTAAGGATCATTTTTCAAATTCCTATATGACCAATATATATTTTCCTATCATTTTTGACAGTTCATAAGTAACAATCTAGATAAATCTTTGTATTTAAAGTTAGATAGACCCACCATACAAAATGCTGACAAATAAATACAATAATGGCTTGGATACTAGTTGCACTTCCACCAATTTGCCAGGTAAATCTCATTCCTCATTTCTCTTTAGTTAAATAAGAGACATATTTCCTTTTATCATACTGGTATGTGGAAGCTCTTGTTCCAGGCATCATGGTTAGAGGTGATCTTTCAAGACGGGTATGGACTTGCACAATGAAGAATGTGTTCTTCAAAATGTAATAGGACATCATGCTGCATGTCTGAACAATGCCTTCACATTTACAAGACGCTGCAGAAAGTGCATAGATACAGCACTTTAAATAGGTTTTAATAGATTTTTCAGTGACTGTTCTTTAGGCGTGGTGTACCAAGATACATGCATAAATGTCATTGCATCAAGCTGCTAAAAGTAGACAATAGTCTCTAATTGCTTAATTATATTATTATATAAGTTCTCATTATGTATCTTCTAATTTAACTGCTGTCTTGATTTGCAGGTTTTAGTTTCTAGCCACTAGCACACATTCGTAATGAATGCAGGTGTCACAGCAAAACTCATAACCGATCTATCAGTTACCGTTGACTAGATTATTAAGAAATAGCTGATAAGTCAGCAGATTTTTTGAACTTGTATCTGTTTATCTCTGGCTTCTTTGTTTCAATGCACACACATTATATAAAATTAAAACAAAGAGTTTTAAGAATTAATGCATTGAATTTGTTCATCTTGTGTACTATTAAATATATGGTGAAATGAATCGCGTATAGATCCAGGTCATAGCGTCCTGTGTTTGTCTTTCTGTAAACTTGAGACATATTCATTGTTCCAACACACCATCTAGCCATTAACATAAACTGTTCCAGCTGTATTTATTCTTTTAGTTTTAAATACTTCTTAGTTTCATGTGTTTTTAAATGTCCCCCACATTCGGGCCTTTCAGCCACATTTTTTGATTAGACTGTTGTAGGAATTGTCTGAGGAACATTATCATCCATTTGAAGGTAGATACAGCTGGTTGAGCTGTTGCATTCCATTGCATAAAAATTAGGATGTGTGTGTAATTCAAAGCCTAGGGGATGTGTTAATACATGACCTAGTTGAGGAAAGCTTTTCTGTGATTTTGGTTTCTTCCTACTAGCAGTTGATACTTTATTGTTAAACCATTAGCAGTTATAAATTTGGGTATCTATGTTTTCCCTTATACAAAGCAGCTCAGTATATATGATTGCTATTGCTAGTCCTGCTAATTCTGGTATATAGTTTTAGTTATAGTGTGTAAAAAAGTAGTTTTAGCATAACTAAATGTTGAATGCTTTGTTGACTACGCTAATTATTTCTGGCTACACTTATGTTTCTTAGTGATTTATTTTTAAAACCTGAAATATGTTCTTGCAGTTTGTACTGCTCAAATTTTAAGAGACTTTGCAATGTTTACATTTTAACTTAAACTTCTTGAGGACTTGAACTTGCTAGCTGATGTTATTTAAGGCATGTGTGTTTGTATTGCACAACCGAGGTTGCAAACCAAGAGACATGTCTGAGCCTGCCATATGCATTGCTATTTTGCTTTCTTTAAGAGTTTTCTATATTTTCTACGATGTATCAGAACACAGAATATTGGTAGTTAATTAATTTAAGCACAGTAGTTTGCTAATGGTAATGTATATGCCAGCATCAAATAAACAGCAATTGAAGAAACACCCATGTCACGTCTGTATGTAATGTACACAATAAAACCTTTATACGATTACGGTTTATTAATACACATGATACAAATGTATTTGCAATATTAATGTGTGAATTTCCATTTGTACTGAAATTCAATTTTTTACCGTATTCTGAAAGTTGAAATAAAATGCACTGTTCCCTGACCCCGATGTATTTAATATAGAGGTCACGTTTTTTTTTTTTGACATATAGGAAAAAGTAAATTAACAGCCTATTTTTTTACCTACCTACTTTGTTTAAAAATGTAATCGGACAATTTGTAGCCTAATTGACCCCCTAATATTTATTCTGTAATTGCATTCTTTTCCAGGTGTGTTTGTTGTCCCTCACCCATCACGCTGGCAGCACAGAAGGTTCAGACTGGGAAGGAGCCGAGTGCCGGCAGGATGGTGTCTGCCTTTGCCTCAGGCACTGCTCCCAGCCCTCAAAGTGAAACAGTGACCAGCGAGCTGCAGGAGCTTTCACTTCGGTCCGGCCCCACTCTCCTGCCTTTGAGCGAGAGGAAGAATGGTAAGTGGATACCTTGCAAAAAATCCTCCTTTCAAAAGGGTTGGCTTTTTTCCAATTTAATTTTTTTCTTTAGTTTTAATTTTCTTTATAAGATTTCTAATGTTTTACAGTACTGCACAGTAAATAGTAGTGTACTTCTGGAGAATTTAATGTACTGATATACTGAGTATTTATGAGTTTTGCTTCCCAGTTTAGGGCAGTTCCAATCTCACAGCTTCTGGCTATCAGCCACCACTCCTTTTCCTTTACCCTGCAGCTGTGCTTCTAAAGACGGTCTCAGTTAAAAATGTGTTATAGCAGAGCCCCTTTCATGTCTCGCAGCCCAGAGATACTCTGGTATTAAACCAGCTAACATTTGCCCTTTATCATTTATATGCCTTATACCAGTAATTTCTAGCCTTACCTTTCTCAAGCATTTTTGCATTGCTACTGAATGAAGTTAAAATCAGTTGCAGGTAACATTCCTGTAAGATACTAATGCACTAATGCAATGTACTAAATCCAAAATGGGTGTTCTAAGAAGTGTCGACTTTATGGAGGAGTGATGTATAAGAAGACTAAAACAGGATTTTTTTTTCTAAGAAGACAGCATTGTGTACATTTGTATAAAGACCCAAGTAGTTATTGAGAAAGTAGTAGGAGGTCAGAGGTGATGTGTTGCTGCGTACCAGTGTTTTACTTATAGCCTAAGAATTATTACATTTCCAAGATGAGGGGAAAACTATCATAGTTTCTAGGTTAAAATCAGAAGGAATGATCTATCTGAAAACTTGCTCTAACACACACCTACTTGAGCTGGGCGTGCACACGCACGCCACCTCAGGAGAGACTGGATGTAGTCAAAGGGAAGGTGAGATGTATGTAAAAGTGCTGTACAGGTTTTTTTTAGAGACATTTTAAGTTCCTACATAGACCAAGTACTTTGTTTTATTTCCTTTGTGTTTGTTTCTTCATTTGTTTCACTTATTTATTCTACTTGATTGAGCTACACATAGAATATTGAACTTGGCGAGTGAATTCCTTTTCTGCTTTCAGGTAAGGACGGATATTTCCATAGAGTTAGGTGCTATCCTTTATTCACGTGGCATTGAGTTTACAGGAGGAGGCTAGTTGTAGGTGTGGTGGCTGTGGCTGACAGCTATTAACGTGTTGTTGTAGTTTTTGTTTAAGCATGTTGTTGTCCATTCCTTACTGCAGTGTTTGTCCCGAGACTCTGATTATATGTAGCCCTTTTTGAGGGGAATTTCAAAATCATAATGCATGGAAAACATCAGAGTAAGCAAATAAGGAAGTAACTAAATGTTACACTAGACTAAACAGAAGTGAAATGTTTATATGTTTATCGCAGAAGACCGTGCATTCACCAAGTGCTCATTTATGCATAAATAAAATGTATAAAAAAGTTTTTTTTGCTTTATTTTGATTCTGAGTACTTTAAATAAAACAGAAGGACTCCATAAACAAAATCATTCCAGCTTGTCTGCCTCTAAACCAGCTGTCTGCTCTTGTAGGACTAGGAATGGGTAGCAAAGAGAAAAGAAATCATTGCATGCGTATCGATTATTAGAGTATGTCTGACCTGGAAAAGTAGCAGAAACATGCAGGCATCTATTGATATCTTTTAATATCTGAAATACAAAGACCCTGCCACTAAACTTGCATCAGGACTGATTTGCTAATATCATAACCTTTGAGGTCTATTCCTCCTTTATTCATGTAACATTGAATAATAGTTCTGTTTGCAGATTTCTTACTAGTGCAAGAATACATTTTTCAGTACGAAAATCTCCTGCCCACAATCAAACATTGTCACACAGCTTTTTTACAGGAATAAAAAACATAATTCAGCATACAGTCATGAATTTACCCTCATTGTATCAAATGCATTATAACAATGATCAAGCAGTATGATGTTTATCTAATATTTAATCGAGCATAGTGGGTGGTGTAGCAGATAGTGTTCTTTCAACAGCGGATATGTTAGGAGAACATGACAGCTGGCCTAAATTACACAGACTGAGTTCAGCTTATAACACTTTATAACTAAAACAGAGTCTATTATTTATAAGCTCTGTTACTTTAGTTATAATCCTAGTTTGTTTAGATTGTGTTAATTTCTAGTTTATATTTATTTGTTGTTCTTTAGACTTTGAATGAATACATGCAAGTTCATCAGTGATGCTTGACTCGCTGTGGCGACCCCTGATAAAGGGAGAAGCCAGAAGAAAAAGAAGAATGAATACACGCAAATTGTGTGCACACAGTCATATTTCGAGTGTCTTCATGTAAACAATATTTTCCATTGAATCTTGCTGATAACCTTTGGAAAGCTAACATAGCCCTTGAATATGTCCTCCTGGTTTCTGTATGTATAACATGATTTGCCGTTTGCATATGATTTCTGTATGCATATGCTCTGAATTGGTATACTGTGGCTTATGTAATGTTTATTGTGACATTTAGACTGTTGTAGGCTTACTGATCATGTGCATAGTATTTGTAAAGGAATTCCTGCATAAGAATAGTACAGAGAATAGTACCTCTAGTGACGAACGCCTAAAGCAACGAACATTCCAAGTAACAAACTGGGTTTTTAAATTTTTTTTATGTCCCTAACAACGAACTGGTTTCTCGATTTGAACCGAAGCTGAGTAATGGAAATTTTGACCCACCATGCCACTGACCTATAAGCTAACCTCCCAGAGCAGCTCAGTGTACACCCTCATCCTTTTTAGGCGTTCGTCTCGCTGTGTAAGAATGTAGCAGTTAGCCTAACATCAGTTTTTAA
>JAOUQT010000047.1:10553612-10573100 GCA_025769995.1 Xyliphius kryptos
AATGCACAGTAGTGCCCGGGAGTGTCCTCCCACAATCTCCTCTCTTCGGCCTTCCACCCCCCCATCCTACATTGTTTGTTGTATTGAATTGTAACTTTTTAGGGGATTGTATATGTTTACTCACACAAAAAGGGTGATTTTTGGGGTGGGCTGGAACAGATTAATTTCTTTTCCTTTATTTTAAATGGGAAAATTAGATCCAAGTAACAAACTTTTCCACTAACAAACCGGTTCATGGAACGAATTGAGTTTGTTACATGAGGTACCACTGTACATCCAAAATTTGTGACAGATTAGTATTTTATTTTCACATGTAGAATACAATATTATAGACTTTAGTTATAGTGCTTTTGTACTTTTATGTTTGGTCTGAGGCAAATTGCCAATAATATCAAAGAATTTTTATATATTTCCTTGAATATAAATGTCGTTTGTTTTAATTTTTTATTTTTTTATTCTCTATAAGATGGTAAATTAGTGAGGTTTGGTAAAATGAGATGGCGTCAGGTTGTAAGCATGTTTTCTGAGATACTCCTTGTTTTTCTGTGTTGTGTAACCCAGTTTGATGTACTCCAGCCATGGCAGGCTTGTACAAACTCAAAATAGAATGGGATGTATACAGTAGGAAGACAAGTGTGCAGAATTAATGATCAGAAATGTTATGTGCACAAACAAGATGAGAGTTGAGACACGTAACTGTGTGTTAATTCAGCATTATCACACCATATCTGTTCAAAATAATACTGATTGTAAAATGATGCAAAATGTCTTTATTGCAAAAAAAAAAAAGTCATGAGCACATTTAACATCACAGCATTGACTTTCTTTAAATTAATTGGCTTGATTTCTATTTTCATTTGGTAAACTAAAGCCAATGCAACAATCATGCCTTGGGTTATAGCAAGTGTGTTATAAACTAAATCTCACACATTACTCAACAAGTGTTGCGGTACAGACTGTAAAACAGAGCAGCTATAACTGTAGTGTTGCAAACAATGATGATTTAAAAGCTATAGTGTAATGCAGTATGCAGCATTCCGATGGTGCTTAGGTTACCTCTAGGGTGTTAGATTGGAATTTAAGCTGTATGTACAGGCATATAGAACTGCTCCTATGTGTTTCTTTGATGTCATTTGCCTAATTACCAATTTAGCTTTGCTTTTATTTGCTGTAACAAAGTGCATTATTTACACTGAGTAGAACTTGAAGATATTTCAAAACTAGCAGATGATGGAAATGCAATTTTATCATAGGGAACACAATATTTAATGGTGAATATTCATCTTTTATGAAAACATTCTCTGGTATCATGAATACTATCTTTTCTTGTAAGTCATGTGTGATTATTTTGTCTGTTCTAAATCTGTTATTCTTTTTACATTTGCTTCTTGTTGTTTGGAACCAGCATCTAATGAACACTACTAAATGTATCCAGTGATGACATTGACTCTAAAATACATCAATATTAACGTTCCTTCTACTGTTTTATACCATACTGGGTCCACATAGGCTCTGTGTATCATGCCTTTCCGATGTAACCCGATTTGGTCTATCTATACAAACAATAGTAAAACACAGAATACTCAAGGTGTCAAAGTATGGGAATATTTCTGACTTGCAACAACAATAAAAAGTTGGTTTGTACACGGTGCAACTCTTCTATGGCATATCAATTCAGCACCAATGCGATGCACGATTATCTCAAAAAAAGAATGTGCACAGGTGCTATTCTGGAAGGTAGACCACCTGACAAAGCAAAACCAATAAAGGTGGCCTGCTTTTATTATTAGGAGATACATGTATTTGACCCCTGATTTCCTTGCAGCTGCTAAGGAAAGTCAGTTAAAGGCAGAATATGTTTTAACTGGTACCTAGTGATTTCTATGAAATTAGTTTAAATCAAGCTGGAATCCTGGCATATGGAGACAAACATTAATCGTTGAACGTTAATTGTTAAAGGATTACTAGATAGAAAAATATGATTATTGAACTTGGATGGTGGAGAACTTAGATGGTGGAGAACTTGGATGGCGTTTTTCAGCAGCAAACAATGATTATCTGTTAAGCAGTCATCATCTGCTTACTCCACACTGATACGCAACTTTCTTTTGCTGTTTTCATATAAAGTGAAAGTGCATACCAGTAAATTCTGCCTGTAAAGTAGCCGGCTTTTTAACAAAATTTCACATCATGTCATGTACACTGTCATCGCTTTGCAATGGTTGGCTGTATAGATGTGCTCTGTGGGATAGGATAAGCTGATTTAACTTTGCCAATCTCCTATCAGCTGTAAAGGGTACTTTAGAGACTTTAGTTAGACTGCTGTCTGTTTTTGCACTATGGGAGGAAACTGGAGCACCCATGACCTTCCTGCTTTGAGGTGGCAGCGCTGCTCACTACACCACCATTAAAAAAAAAATTATTATTGGATTATTTTGTTTTTGAAACCCAGAGACTTGCATTATGTTGTAAGTAAGATATACAGGTCAGATTGAATTATTTAAAACCTGCTTCTTACAATGCCATATATTAGCCCATGTATGCAAACTGGCAATATTTTAATTGTCCTATTTCGATTGAGCCTTGTTCATTCAAAAGAGTAAAAGAGGGCACATTTATTTAGACTATATTTATAACTTATTTTACATTATATAATATACCATATATGTTATTTTATTAATGCTCTTAATTGTCAAAAAAGAAATTTTATGCAACTGCCTGATGCTTTCTCAGTTGCTGCACTCATTTTCTGAAAGTTTTTGGATTAGGCTGTAGTTTAAACATTAAGTCGATCAGTAATTAAGATTACATTTTTTTTACCGTCCAGTATTTTTCCAAAGCACATGTTGTAAGTGGCAGTGATGTAGATCTTGTTTCATGTGTGGTCAGCCAATAAGAATGACCGTATCTTTTATTTGTCATAGATAATGAGAGATTAGGAAAAAATCATTTTTCAACTCATGTTAACAGTTCAAAGAATATCAGTTTAAATGTTCCTGCTATTATACCCCTGCTATAAGTGGTATATATGGCTTTCTCTGCAAAGAATATAAAAGTGGAAATTTAGAGGATTATTATTAATATTGGACATTTTTAACACAAATAAGATAAATTGTTTAATAGCAGCGGTCATTGAATATTTAAGCTACAGTTTTAGAGTCTTGTACCTAGTGAACCTGCTTTAAAAATGTTTTAGGAAATTGTGTATTTGTAATTTGATGGTGTGTGTTTGTGTGTGGAAAGAGAGGTTAATGAACTTCATATCCTCCCTCAGTACAGGACAGCATGGTCAGGAAAACATAAAGTTTTTTTTTAAGAATACACAGTTAAGCTTTATGTGGTCTAAAAAATAACACTAAGTTTAAGTTTTATATACCAATTTTAGTTTTACTGCTAATTTCTCATCAGTAAAAGTACTGTTTAAAGCTTGTCACAAAGCTCAGGACATGCTTTAACAAGGTTACTGACAATGTTTCAGTGTAATGTATGTTTCAGTATTGCAGTGTTTCAGTGTTATGTTTGTAATGTGTGTGAGGATATTTATGATTGGGCTTTGGGTGTAATTTCAGTGTGTGAACCTTAGGTTTGGCAATGGCTGTCTCGGCCATATTCAGCTTGCAACCTTATAAAACAATAATTTTGCAATGAACTTTGTAGCCTTTTCACTATGTTAGTCATAAATGATAAGGTTTTTCCTGTCTGTCTTTTCATTGTTCATGTAGGCGGGAAACTGTGACATTAGTGGACTTTGTTTCCTATTTATTATTACTGTGTTTGGATATGGTGTTGTGTTGGCGCATGTGTGCAGGTGTGAGCATATTCTCAAAAACCTTAAATAATAGGCATTGTTTGTTACGCTAAGCTTGTATTGGAATAAACAGAAAACACAAGATCCATATTTATATGAAGCTAATCAACATATACAACATATACAAATACACAAGTATTTGCTCAAGCTTCATACTCCTGCTTCATACTCATATGAACTCAAGTGAAATCTCATTCTTATTCAGTAGCGTTCAATAGAATATCTGCGGCCACCTTTAACATCTGTAATATCTTCAACTCTTTTTGGAATGCTTTCCACAGGTTTTAGGAGTTGGATTAATTAGTATGGTTGACCATTCTTCCAGAAGCTCAGTTGTGAAGTCAGACTAATTTTGCATGACATGCAGAAGAAATATCATGACTGCACTTGTCTGCTATACTTACACAAGCCACATAATATAATGTATCATTGGCTTTAGCTCTTTTATAATTATCTTAAGAACCCTCTTTTTTAGGCCATTTGAAAAGAAATGCTAAGAGAGTTCACATTACTCTCCCCAGGATACATTTTTAAATGTACAGATCAGTGGAGTGATGAAGTTAAGGGCTGTTTTCTGTTTAATGCCTTTCTCAGTTTTAGTTCATTTTTGACTAAAAAGACAAAAAATAATTGTCACAATATAAAAAGGTGCCACTGTATAATTGTGAGAAATGAGTCTTTATACTTTTAAATGTGTTTGAAATGTCTATCGCATGCATCATTTGTGCAGGCCTTTTATCCAGCATATGTTGCAGGTGTAAATGCATGTTAACCTAATTGTAAGTGTCTTCATGCAGGAATATCTGTGTGTAATTCTATCCAGTGGTTGTATAGGTGATACTAAGCTGAATATAGAGCCTTTTGGCCAGCTGGCCATACTATTTAAAACTGGGAGAGGACCCAAGGGGTTGGGCTAAAATTTGTAGGAGCAACAGAGGATTGAGAACACAAATGCTTGCCAAGTGCTGGAATTGATTTCCGAAACCCCTGCATATTGCCCACCGCAGGAGTACAAAGGTCATGTAGAATCCCATTCTCCCACCAGTCTTATTGCTGTCATTTACAGTTAAGTAATTACACAGAAAGTTTCACTGTACCCTGCAACGTATTGAGAAGAACATGATCTCCACCGGTACAAACTTCTTGACATATGAACTAGAAACAGACCATTAATATCTGGTTTTGGAAGAAGATGCGTGATCTTTTTAAAACCCCCTTTTATAGGTCAGCTAATTTTTTTATTCCTGATATAATAATAATAATAATATACAGGATGTGACTACATTAAGGTCATTAAGTGCTTTGGTAAAGGTCATTAAGAGTTATGGTATCAGTCCTTGTTTTTAGTGTGGGCAATATATGAGTGGTGGATTCCGTTTGGGTTGGTGTCATTTGATATCAGCAAGAGACTGCAAGTTGTAATGAGTGAACGAGTTGCAACAGCTGAGGAGGACAGTGTAGACGTTGACCCTCAGTAAGCTCTTCCTTTGGCTGTGTATGTGTTGAAAGAGAGTGAATGGTGCTATGAGAGCAGAAGTCTCTTGCCGGTAGCAGGTCCCTGTCCTCTTTGCTGCATTTAATGTTTTTTGCTGGGTTCGCTGGTTGTAATTCATGGGTTGAACTTCTGTGTTCATTCTGGAGATTTGTTATTTGCTCCTTTATAGAAGAAAAGAGAAAGGTCAGCGAAGGAGGGGAAAGCAGAGACGAGTGGTCCTGTTGACTTGACAGAAATGGAACTTGTGCTATTCATACTGTGAACTTATTTTTTGATCTAAACTTCTCTGGATTTTACAAGTGATCATTAATCAATATTTGCTTTTCTCTGAGCTACTACAAATGTGATTTTTCTTTTTAACACAATAAAAGTTATATTGGATTCTGATTACTGGTTTTTTAGTCTCCTTGATAATTGATCAGTAGAGGATCAGTACCATCAATGCTGGATTCAGTCATGCTGGACACCAACCATTGCTTTCACTATGATACAGTCTCTTTCGAGGATGAGCCAAACAGAACTGATAAAGATAAACAGCCCCTGGGGCTGGACTACGACAGACATGCATATCATAGCCTTAAAGAAGGTAGGCCTATTCATTTCACTTTCCATTTGAACACTGAAATTTAGCTGAACAGTCACTGGAAAAGTATACTTCAGTGATCAGTAATGCTTGATCAGCTACTGTATGTGTGTAGGCACCAACTGCATCAGATTTGGGCATTTAATATGGGCTCATTAGACAATGCAAACACTAAGTACACTTATTTCATTAATTGTGATTATTTTTCTGTACTTATTCTATATTAACAATTTATACTTTAACAGGTCGTTCATTTTTTTCGTGGTACAATTTAGACAGCTGTTGGAGGAGGGGTTTGAATTTCAAAGGCAATGTTAAAGTGAAAATGGGAAGAATTTAGACATCACACAAAATGACAAGGAACAAACAAAAACATAAACTAGAAAACTATATATGAAGGCACAATTTCTATATTTATAAAATCATCTTTACCAATTCCTTGTGCTATACATTGTTTGGCCTTCAACTATTGTGGGGCACACGTGTGTAAATTGTAATTGTGAGTCCGAATGGTCCTGTTTAGCCCAGAACTGAACCCCATGACAGAGCGACTATGAAGGTCAGAACAGCTGATCAGTGAACACAGCAACTGCATGACCATGATGATGTCATTGTATTTTGATAGCAGGTGTGTCTAGTCATATATTCCACCAAGGATTACAGCCTTTCCAGAAAAAGATGTTGTCCCCAACCACTTTATTAGTTACACTTTGCTAGTACTGGGGGTGAATTATTACTTCCTCCATAATTGCCCTAACACGTTGTGGCATTTGTTCAACATGGTGCTCGAAACATTCCTTAGAGAGGTTGGTCCATTTAACATGATGGCATCATGTAGTTTCTGTTGATATTTTCAGGTGCTATCCATGATACAAATCTTATATTCCACCAAATCCATATGCTCAATAGGGTATACTGTAGCTCTGGTGCTTGTGGAAGCCATTTAAGTACATTTTTTGCAGGAAACTATGTTTGAGCTTTGTGATTTAAGTCACATTTCTTCCCCATTCTGCCGTATAAATGCCATTGTCCTGTTTATAATTATGCACATTTGCTCTATAGATTAGGCTGTCATGACGTGAATAAACATGCATGCATACATGTGGCTAAAACTTATAGGCCAAGTGTTTGTTTGATACAAAAAAATAAAGTGCATCGTACAGGAAAGCATTATACGTATGGTTAAGCATGTCTGCTTTTTATTAGCCGGGTCAAGGCCAGGGACAAATCCAAATATTAGTCTCTTTTGGCATTAAATATGCATGTCTCTGTTAGGCAGCTAAATGTTCAGAAATAATCTTCCCTTCCAGCCTAATACTGAACAGATCCAGGTCAATAAACAGAGTAGATTTCTTTTTAAAAATAAACCTTTTTGAAAGGGTCTGAGCCAAGATCTAAATCATATTAAATACCTGTAAAAGGATATAATTACATCTAAAGCATCCAAGTCAGAATACGTTACTCTAATTATAATAATAATAATAATTGATACTTTATTGATCCCTGTAAAGAAATTCTTTCTCTGTATTTAACCCATCCGAGAGTACACTTAATACACTTGCTCATTTATGCAGTTACCCATCTCCCCAACAAAGTAGATTCAGAGTTTGGGTAACTGAAAAGTTGTTCCTAATAAAATATATTGTGAATGTATAGTAATGTTACTTTGTTTTAGTAAAAAAAAATCAGTCCACACTGTGTATGTGAGTGTGTATCCAGTCTCTGTGCATGCATGCAGTAGGGTCAATATTTTATTTTAATTATGTTATTTAACCAGACAATAGTTACTTAGTTGTTATACACTGACTGAAGGGGTTTGGGTTTAAGATCAAAATATGAATCAAAATATGAATGATGCCATATTTATTAAGCTGAATATTTCACATTAAATTTCTTAACTACAGAAACGTGATTCTGAACATCCTCACTTTTCTCAATTAGAAATGTAGAAATATTTCAATGTGTGACTGCATGGAGTTTCATGTTGCTCTTATGTGCTCGGTTAGATTGAATTGTTTGAATAATTACTAAATGTTTAATAATTGTTTGACAATTGTTAATTGAATTGTTTGAATAATTACTAAACTACGTTGAAAAGGGATGAACCAACATAAAAAGAGATTTGTCTGTGACAAAAACAACCCATTTTTAAGCTGAGAAAGAAAAAACTAAACTGAAAAGAAATGTTTGGAAGTAATAAATGCTCATTTGTTCCTTTTCTGATGTAAAGTCATAAATTGGCGAAATGGGGCAAGTGTTCGGGTGAAGACCATGCACTTCAGATAGATAAAAATACCTGTACAAATCATTCTTGATCACCATTTCTTGGGAGAAACTGAGTTCTCTTTTAAATAATATTTATACATGGAGAAGTCTGGTACTATAGTAATAGATATAACTGGAGTAAACTGTATATATTGTAACTGTAATATCTTGTATGGTTAATAAGCGTAAGCACAAGCTTAATTGCTCGTGTTCATAGCGGGTGTTTGTGACGCGTCTTAATGTCCTCTTTTCACTTTTGTTGAGCAATTTTGCTCTCAATTGTTCCTGTTTTTGCCCCTGACCCTCCTCCCATTTGAACTGTAAGGTATGTATGGTACATTTTGAATTAAACAAAAGTTGAGCATGTAGAAATAGGAAGTGTGTAAGAGCAAACAGACATTGTCACAGTCCCTCCCCTCTGCATGTTACCAAAGCCCGACCCAGCAATGCGTATTTCAAACTATGTGACTCCTGGATGCTTGAATCTGAAAAAGCAGCTGAGAAGCAAAACAAAACACAAACAGTCTGGTGTGAATGTTATTTAAATTGTCTAACGTTGCATTACTGTCCTCATGCAGTCCTCCAAATCAAACTACAGCAGAGGAGGACACGCGAGGAGCTCGTCAGCCAAGGAATCATGCCACGTAAGTCCGCAGCTTTAGTTCTCTGCATTTTAGCTATACACATAAATAATATTTGTGCTGTTTGTTGTTGTCAAAAAATAAATCCATATAGAAATGAGGCATATAATAATAACGTGCATCATGTTCTAAGCTAGTAGGTCTGTAAATATATATTTGACTTCAAGTGTGCCCAAATTATTGTTGGCTTTAATCAAAATCTCTATCACATATATCTACGAAGGTCATTTTCAGTGCAACTTGCATGATAAAATTTAAGGTGTATACTTAAAAAATCATTGTATAAACTGTTTTTATTCATAGCTGATTTGGAAAAAGGAGGTCATGTTTATGTCTCTGGGTTGGCTTAAATGTTTGCATGTTCAGTCATTGTCAAAAGTTCTGCATGTATTATCTAGTGGTCCTGCTTCCCCCTCGGTTTCCACTTCCGTATTCTGGGTTCTGCTCATCAGACAAAAAGAGGCACAATGTTCGATCTGCTCTCTGTTCTGTGTGAAGGAGGAAGTTAATGTTGCAGCAAGTGCATCTACAATCTTTAGCATTGGATGTATAAAAATGGCTGCCAAAACACAATGCCTTTAATGAGGCTCTAGGCAATTTAACAGATCATAGCTACACACAGGGCCACATCATTGAATTTATGTATTTTATGAATTCGAAAAGCTCACAGAACCTCATAATTTGCTCTCTAATTCACAGGCATGTGCACTAAAGTAATTTAAATAATTATTTAAAAGGAATTAACAAACAACAGGGAAGGTCTGTTCAATCGGTCATGATGTATTCGTATGGAAATTTTGTTGTTTTTTTTTAAATGGACAGGTTGCATTAGATTAATCTGGAACTTTCACACAGGGTTAACTGTGAATTATAATTTGGGTCATTGTCCAGCATTCTCAGTGAGGAAATATCTTCAACAATTACCTAATAGTTTCTGTTACTCAACATGTAACTGCCACCTATGATTTCTTTTTATCACTTATGGTTTAATTGGTTGAATATTTAGAGGTATTGTGACTATGATAAATTAGAATTATTTTTATTTTATTCCTATTAGAAGTTCTATTTGAGGCAAAACACTTTCTGCTCTTCACATTTGTTTATCCACACAATAATGATATTCATATGAAATGAATGTTAATCAGAAGACACATTTCTTGATACAGCTTCAGACATTAGAGGTTCTCTGTGCTTGTTTTTCTTATAGGCTTCATCTCTGGATTTTAAATGTTACATGTGAATATAGGTCATTAGAAAAAACAGACTTGATCTTAACTTGTACAGTAGTGTATGAAAGTTTGTTGACCCTTATGAATTTTATATTTCTGCATAAGTATGAACTAAAACAAATTTTCACAAGTCCTAATGGTAGAGAAAAAGAATCCAAGTAAACAAAGAAGACAAACATACAAAAATGATGCAATATTGCATATTTGTGACACCTTTGCTGTCAGTAAATGGTGTGACCTTCTTTGCAGCAATAACTGCAACTAAATGTTTCTGCTAACTGTTAGCAGTTAGCTAACTTGGCCTATCAGTACTGAACACCGGCTTGGAGCAATTTTAGCCCATTTCTCTGCACAGAACGGCTTCAAATACATAGGACTGTATCCAATAACTGCTTACTTCCAAGACATTTTAATTGGAAAGATAAGTCAAAGATAAAGAAACGTCAAAGATAAACTTTGATTTGGCAGAATTTGGAAGAATGAATTGTGTGTTTAGGTTCGTCGTCTTGCTGCATGACCTACCTTCTGTTCATGGAGAGATGTCCTAAAACTTTCCTTTAAAATTTTCTGATATAATTTGGAATTCATTTTTTCATCAATGTTGTCAAGCAGTCCTGGCCCAAATAAAGCAAAACATGTCCAAACCATAATATTACCCACCGCTATGTTTCACAGATAGGATAAGGTTCTTATGCTAGAATGCAGTGTTTTCTTTTCTCAAAACCTAACACTTTTCAGTTAAACAAATGAGAAGCAATGTTATTTTTGGTAAGAAATTGCTTTTTCCTTGCAGCCCTATCATGCCCACCATTGTTGTTCAGTGTTATTCTGACGGTGGACTCATGAACATTCATATTAGCCAATGTGAGAGAAGCTTTCAGTTGCTTAAAAGTTACCCTTTTACATGCCTTGCTCTTGGAGTGATCTTTGTTGGTCCACCACTCCTAGGAAGGCTTACAATGGTCTTGAATTTCATTTGTACACACATTGTCTGACTGTGGATTGGTAAAGTACAAACTCTTTAGAGAGGTAATTCCTCAAAAATATCATTTATTTATGCCGTAATGCACTTCTAAAAGCATGTTGTGAAATGCAGACTTTGATAGATCCCTGTTCTTTAAATGAAACAGGGTGCCCACTTACACCTGATTGTCACCCCATTGATAGAAAACACCTGACTCTGATGACTTCAAATTAACTGATTATCCTAGAGGTTCACATACTTTTGTCACTAACAAATATGTCATTTTGGATCATTTTTCTAAATATATATTTTTTTTAAAGTATAACATTTTTGTGTCATTTGTGTAACTGTGTTCTTTCAATCTATTTTTATAACTTGTATGAAAACCTGATGATGTTTTCAGTCATATTTCTGCTGAAATATAGAAAATTTACAAAATTTCAAGCACCACTGTACATTGATGTCATGTAGCAATTTCCCTGTTAATGGTTCCATTTTGAGAGTAAAACGGATTTGGCATCATACAAAACATATTGTTCTGCTTTCACTGTTTTCTACAATATAAAGTCTGACTGGTGCCATCACACAGTAAACAGAGCTTTTTTCTGCCTACAGCACTGAAGAGTCCTGCCGCCTTTCATGAGCAGAGAAAAAGTCTTGAGAGGGCACGGGTGAGTAACTTGGCTAAGAAATATATTAGAAATTAGGTTATAGCATCTTGTTAATATTTATGTATTTGTATCACATAACTTTCTATATCACATAGTCAAATCACATTTGTCTGTGTGACTGTTTTTTCTTGTCTCTAAGACTGAGGACTATCTAAAGAGGAAGATCAGAAGTCGACCAGAGAGGTCCGAGCTGGTGAGGATGCACATACTAGAGGGTACGTTACAGTATTCTCTTGCTTAATTATATTAATTCTAAATGTTTTTTTGCCCTTTTGGTCTGCTTGCAAGTTCTGTATGTTTGCCTATGTCTCATCTACAGAGACATCAGTTGAGCCCTCATTGCAGGCCAAACAGTTGAAACTAAAGAGAGCTCGTCTGGCAGATGATCTCAATGACAAAATCTCTCACCGACCCGGCCCTATTGAGCTCATTCATAAGAACATCCTGCCTGTGCCTACACTCTTAGGTCACCATTACACCACAGAAATGAACTTCATAACACAAGACTCTTCATTGTAAATATCAGTTCATTAATGTAGCATCATGCTAAATTTACACATGGACTAAATTTCTTTCTTTACATTCTCTTGTTCTCTAGAATCTCCTAAGGGTGACAATTCCTCATTGGATGAGGACAGCAGTGATGGTCTATCTCCTGAACAGCCAGGCAGTCAGGACTCTCCACTTGGCTCTGCCCTTCAGCATTCCCCTTGTGACATGTTGAATCTGAGCTCAAACGTCTCACCCACACAGGTACATTTCCTTTAAATATTATTTATTATGCAAAAGCCAATCAACATGCTAGAAGATTTAACATGTTGCATATTTATGTTGCCATAAAAGACAAACATGAATAAGAAGGGCATGTAGTCGAGTATCTGTAATAAACTAATTATAAAATAAATTTTCCACTTTCTCATTCAGGCTGCACCACCTCTGCTTAATGTTCCTGATTCCTTTTCTCCACAAAACCTGACCAACGGAACCTCAGTTGTTGCATTTGCCCGTCCTCCTACTGGATCTGCCAAAGTTAGTGCTAGTACTAACACACACAGTGCCAAACTGCTAGTACTAACACATTGTTGCAGATTTGTCTTTTATTGACCATTTGCTTACTTGTATCATATATTATTTTCCCCATTGCCACAATTCCAATTACTTCTTGTTGTATAAATGCAGCAGTCCCAGTCAAAGTCTAGCATCGATCGTTCTGCTCAGCGAACTAAGAAGCCTAAAGAGAACAAACCTAAGGTGAAGAAGCTCAAATATCACCAGTACATTCCTCCAGATCAGAAGAATGACCGGGAGCCCCCTCCCCAGCTGGATTCATCTTATGCCAAGATCCTCCACCAACAACAACTCTTCCTTCAGCTCCAGATCATCAGCCAGCAACAACAGCACTACAACTATCACACCATCCTGCCTGCTCCTCCCAAGTGAGTTCTTAATTCTACAGATGTAAAGGGTTGTATATTTTATATGTAAGTACGGATAAAGAATGGTTTTCTAACTGGGAATGGGAATGTTAATGGTGTGTCCTTATATTTACAGACTTCCTTCTGAACAGCAGCAACAACAGCAACATCAACCGCCCACTTCTGGTCCGGCTACTTCCCCTTCTCGATCAGTTTCCACATCTGCTGCTGTTGCATCCACTCAGAATGGAACTCTTCGTTCAAGCCAGCCAATGGCAGGAGGGGCCAAGCCAGGGGTTTTGCCTGCTAACTTGGATGAATTTAAAGTAAGCCAGCTTTCTTATTCTCTGTTTTACAATGCAATGTAAAGAAGAATACATTATTATTTTGACTTTCATTTCAGGTTGCTGAGCTTAAACAGGAGCTAAAATTGAGAGGTTTGACTGTGTCTGGCACTAAGAATGATCTCATAGAGAGACTGAAAAACTACCAAGAGCAGAATAGAGGTGCAGCGATAGGGTCCGGATCTGTTAAAACGGTTGAAGTTCCACCTCTGGATGTTGCATCTCAGTCCTCCAACGCTGATCCTGGCATACACCAGCCTAAAGACACCATTGGGAAGGTGGCAGCCTATCCATTAGCAGGACACAGTGGCATCCAAGCTCTGCCCCAAATCACACGATTCAACAGTACGAGCTCCTCACCTCCTGTATCTCCTACACCATCTGAGCGATCAGCGACTGGAATGAGTGCAGATGAGACCAGCTGTAATGGTGATGTGTTTGGAGAAATGGTTGGTTCTGTTTTCCACTCAGGATATAATTGTTTTGTTTATAATTATACTATTGTTTCATATTGATTCAAAAAAATCTCAACCAAATGTTTTAGTTCATGTCTTATTGTATTGGCAGAACCTTATATGTTACTCCCCCTTCTGAGGAAGAAGATGGTATTTTGTTTTGTTTTATAATTATTTACTGTCTGCTACTCTTTCTGAATAGGTTAGTTCCCCGCTCACTCAACTGAGTCTGCACACATCCTCAGAGCATCCATCCCCAGTTAAAGAAGAGCCTCTTGTACAGTCGTCATGCTGTTTGTCCCGCTCTACTGCTGTCTCTCCTACAGCTACTCAGCTTCAGGAGTCTCCAGTCACAGCCCCATTGGCACCCTTAGCATCTCTCTTGGACAAAGACCAGATGCTGCAAGAGAAAGATAAGCAAATCGAGCAGCTGACCCGCATGCTAAGGCAGAAGCAGCAGCTTGTGGAGAGTCTGAGATCACAGCTTGCACAGGGTAAGAGTGAATCAGCCATAGAGGGAATGGATATAACAATCAAGACTGAAGGAATAGCCCTGGCCAACAGAGACTGTGTGAAGGTGAAAGAAGAAGCAAAGGAGGACATGAAGGCTTCAGAAGTGCCACAACCTCAGAGAAAGATGCAAACGCCGTGTTCTCAGCAGACACTGCTCAAACTGCAGCAGATACACAGATTGCAAGTGCAGCAGCAGCAAATGCAGTCAGAGCAGTCAAAACAAGAGCATCTACAAGCACTGCAACAACAGAAGCTACATCGACTTATTATCCAGCAGAAGCAGTTGCAGGCCAATCAGAAGAAACAGCAGCGGCCACAAAAACAGCAGCAGAAACAACAACCTTTACAAACGCAGCAGGTCAGTAAGATTTTAGTTATACCAATCAGACAATGAACAGTTGGTACGAAAGCTATTTAAAGGGGCAAGGAAATAAAAGGAGAGAATATATTGACTTACATGTACTGTTATTTAATTAATGACTGTTTTTTCATAGGTCTCTCAAGTGTTTGTCAACCAACAAACTGGCACTCAAGTGACTACATCGTTCCCATTGGACCTATTCAAAGCTCATCCAGCCCCCACGCTTGTTACTGATGGCAATGGCAACCATTACCTCATTGCACTTACCAATAACAGTGTGGATAACCGAAAGAGTGAATCCACACAGAGCAAAACCACTGGGCGCATTACTCTACAGGTAATGTATATGAATTCACTGACCTGTGTAAATGTAGATGTTATTCTTTTAACTAGTGTCATTAGGGTGGCATGATTGCACAGTGGATAGTGCTGTAGCCTCACAGCAAAATTTAATCCCGGGATGGGGCGACCTGGGAATTTCTATGTGGAGTTTGCATGATCTCCTCACGTTAGCGTGGAGAATGCATACTAAACATGCATGCTAGGTATAATTGAAAATGCCAGATTGTCATTGACTTTGCATATGATTATGAGACTTGTGCATGAGTATGACTGTGTTCCTGTCATTAGAATAACCACTAGTGCTGAGGATGATGTAAAACAATAAATAAATAAGTGCTATTATTTATGATGCATATTTTATTTCAGAGAATGCAGTCCACACCTGTCAAACTCCCCAGCCAATCAGATAATGAGGTTACTCATCCTGCGAACAAAAAATCTCAGCCGACCCAACACACGTTTCCTGTCAAACAACCCACATCAAAAGTATGTGTATAGCTGGTAATTGATTGAAACTATAGATTACTTTCTATAACCCAATATAACTTATGTCCCTTTTTAACATTGTTCAGAATCTAATTTTATTGCAGTTTATAATAAGACTTAACGGTTTCCAGGTACAAAAGGCACGACTGCACTTACAACCACAAACCACTGGTCTGGAGTCAAAACAAACGGTGTCGGCTCCACCCAGTTTTCACCCGTTTTTCCTCAGTGAAGAGCCGAACCCTCTTATCGAGCCTAACTCTCCTACTTCTCTCAAGGTATAACATCCAGCCTTGGATTTCATTAACTCTAACATCTTAACCTTTCCTGTTTCACATCTCATTTTCTGCTTTTTGTATCCCTCCCTTGTCCTTTTCCTCTATGATCCACCTCCCTCTCTTGCAGGGAGAGGTGTGTCCAAGCTTTGACAGACACACTTTATTTACACCTCCATCTCCAAAACCGGAATCCCATAATCCTCTTCATGTCAAAGTATGACTGTTTCTCTTTCTCTCTGCATTTTGTGCATCTCCGTCTGCTCTGTCTGCTCCACTGCTGTATATTACTATTTGTTTCTTGTTTCCTGATGTTGAGGCAGATCTGTTGATTAAAATATTTTTCTGACTCCTACAGGAGAACGGTTGCAACAATCACCACATAGATGATTTGTTCGACATTCTCATTAAAAGCGGTGGTAAGAAAAATGTTTTTTAAATATGATTATAAGGAACATATAGAATGTTTAGTGTTCAGTGTATTAAGAATAGTGTAACTCTTTACTTACTGTATGTTGCTGTATTGGTGCGATATACTGAAGATTTGTTTGCATCATTTGTTTACGTACATGGTCATCATTTCTGAACCCACTTTTCAGTTCTTATATTAATTTTCCAACAATGCATAAGTTCCTGAAAGGGTTTTGGCACTTAGCCTGTAGTATTAGTATTAGTAGTAGTATAAAAACATAAATTTATATATTTTATGCTTCTGATTGCATGCTGCTGTCTTCTTTCTTTCCGCGTCTAAACCAGAAATCTCAGCAGGATTCAAGACCAATCCAGACCCTTCTCTCTCAGAGCTGCACTCCAGCCGCCCCTCTCCACCATCCTCCCCACTTCATCTCTCTCCCCCAACTCCTCCCTCTGACCCCACCGCTTCCAATCAGCCTCCTGACACGCAGCATCGGATGTACACAGGAAGCGACCACCTGGAAGACTTCCTAGAGAGCACCACACGGTCACCATTGCTTGGGGTAGAACCCGATGGTCCGCTGACGCTGATCGATGACCTCCACAACCAAATGCTTAGCACTTCTAGTATTCTTGATCATCCCCATTCCCCAATGGACACAAGTGAGCTGGGCTTCTCCACTAATCCCACCAGTCTAGACTTTGAAGACCCTGTACTTGATGGCATGGACTGGCTGGATTTATCCATGGGGGGAGGGAGCAGCACAAGTGGGACAGTCGTAGTTCCGCTGAGTTCACACACACCTCCCAGTGTTTTCTCAGCAGAGTTTTTGGACAGTTCAGACCTACAGCTCCACTGGGACTCTTGTTTGTAGCTTTGGTCTTAATTGTTAGCAGATTATAATGCAACTTGGCACCTTTGCTCATATACAGTGTACAGCCTTTACACAAACGCGCACACACACTCCTACATACATGCTGATTCAAATGGTAAAAAAAATGTAAACTGGTATATGATATTAAGCATTTGCTTGTCTACTAAAGCACTGAGTATTACCCCATACCATCAACCAAATATAAATATGGTACAGTGCACTGTGTTCACCGGTTCTCCAAGGATAACTAATGTGTTCTCTCCGCTTCCTCCCAAAAAAATGCCTTACTCAGTTATGTCAAGCATGTTCTCCTCCAAATAATGGGATCGGACCAGGTGTTTGGTTTGCGGTTTTAGGCGTTGTAATTTGGGTCTTAAACTCACAACTGGTTGCTGGTGGGCATGAATAAATCCTGGTAGTTTTGAAACGTCATGGTGTTCTTGAGTTGTCAAGAAAAGAAGTGTTTAACTATGTGGGCTACATCCCTTATAGAATACTTCTGTCGTTTCACTATACTTTCCCATTCAGGCCCTGTGAGACATGGGCACATGATGGGAAGGAGGATTAAGTAGAAAGTGAGTCTTTACCTAAATTATAAGAGTGGCTTTGGAATAGTTTCCACATGCCAGTTCTTTAAACTTTGCACTTATGCTGACCTGACTATTGTTCTGGTCTAAATATAAACCTCCAACCGAACAAATTCTGCTGGGAACCAGGTTTGGTGATTCTTCACCTTACTTTGTGCATTGCTGTATTTGTGGTACATGTTAATGATGAAACCATTTTGCTTGTTAAATTGCATAACTGAGCTCCTGGAAATCAGGTTTCAGATTCAGCTTTCAGAAAAAAATGTTATTTTGTAAAAAGAAAAATAAATGAAAGTAAAAAATGTGCTTTGTTTTATTTTAGTTTGCTTTGTTGCAAAAAATTTCTTTCTTTCTCTGCACTACCGAAACAGTCCAGCAGAGGGATGTCTAATTAATTATTATAATAATTGATACTTTAATTTTCCCAGTAGGGAAATTCTTTCTCTGTATTCAACCCATCCAGGTTTACTTGGAACACCAGGAGCAGTGTGCTGCCCCCTATTGAGGTGCAGTTAGGGGTTGGGTGTCCTGCACAAAAGAAACTATCCAGCAGAGGGCTCACCAGTTATTCATGAGCACTGCAGGTGTTTTACTACTGTAAATAAACTCTGCCAAAGGACTAGAGAGATTAGATAGTTTAACTTTTTACCGACAAACATCAGTTTTTGTAAAGGGGACGTATATTTTTGCCAGTTTAATAATCCGTATAATGCCATTGTCATTTGTCATATGCCGTTATCACTTTGCAATGGTTGGTTGCACGTATGTGCACTATGGGATAGGGAAAGTTGGACAAGCATCCCAATCTTGTCTGCTTTTACCTCTGGGGGCATCAAACCCGTTTCTAACGCTCCTAGCTTTCTTCAGAAGTGTGTGCTCTACTATATGTGCAGTAACGTAGACTGTACCTTTATAAAAGATTCAAATTTTAGAAGCTATTGCGAAATTTGAACCTGTATGAATGTTATTCTGAAAATGACCTGTACAAATAAGTGACCTTTATTTTATTTTGACCATTTTACTGTATACAGTTATATTAAAACTATAATTAGCATATTTGTTATAAACATATTAAGTTCACAGTCTGCACAGATACAGTGTGATACAGTGTGTTCTACACTACGAGTAGCTGTAGTATTCTGACAGTTCGAGATAAACGTTACACATTTTATTGTATTGTTTTAACACTGGCGAAACAAATTCATTTCAAACATCCGGTGCAAATGTTGTATTTCCAGATGTTGCTAGTTTATCTAATAGGGCGACACGGTGGCGCATTGGATAGTGCTGTGGCCTAAAAGCAAGAAGATCCCGGGCTTGAACCCCGGATGTGGCGATCCGAGAATATTTGTGTGGAGTTTGCATGTTCTCCCTGTGTTTGCGTGGGTTTACTCCGGGTACTCCGGCTTCCTCCATCAGTCCAAAGACGTCCATGTTAGGTGAATTGTCACTGACTTGTGTTTGTCTATGACTTGAGTATAAGATGTGAAGCTTGTGTGTGTGAATATGACCTCAACACGAATATCGATGTCGAATAAGGTGCTGAAGTTGAGTGAAAGGCATGATGGGAAATATGCTTAATATTAGTAAGGGTCTTGGCCTTTGCTCGCCGTCTTCTGCTTCTGATGCTTCTCTTTCTCTCTCTGTCATGGTTGGTGCTGTGTGTATACTCTGTATTGCCAAAAGTATTCGCTCACCTGCCTTGACTCACATATGAACTTAAGTGACATCCCATTCTTAATTCATAGGGTTCAATATGACGTCT
>JAOUQT010000047.1:10604702-10627189 GCA_025769995.1 Xyliphius kryptos
ACTTCTACTAGTCACAGATCACACTCTAAATCTTCTCACTCCACAATATCTAAGTGTTCTACTAATATTCCATCATCTTACAATAATTTTACGCATATAATATATAAAGTACACATAAATACATTTTTACAGCCATTTCACTTAAAATTAGTACGATATTAAAGTAAATTATTGCTGCAGTCTGAACCTAATAATTAAATATGCCAGATAGCTTGAAGTATGAAGATTGCACGGAACCCTGATCATAGAACCTCCGAGAACCTTTCAAAAATCTCTCAGAAGAAAAGATGAAAAACCCACGAACAACCCATTGTTTTCTATTGTGTTGCAAATTAATTTAGTTAACACACACACACACACACACTCTCTTACAGAAAATATTAAAACAATTGTGATAGACTGAACAATAAATCTTAATAACCTCAGATCAAAGACCTCTAATATAATATATAATAATAATATTCAGGACCTCTTTCAAGTGAATCGCTCCTATAAAAAATCATGTTATTGTTTAGAGAGAAGTGGAATATGGCCTGTGTGTGTGTGTGTGTGTGTGTGTGTGTAAGAAAAAGCCCCCTGCTGGTCATTGTTTGTCTGAATGATTGACAGGTGTGTATCACAGCAGGTTAACATGGACAGTAAAAATGTTGAAGAAGCAGAGTGACAAACACCTCAGTCTCCCTAACTTCACTAATCCTACATGCTGACAGCAACCAGACTGAGCAAGAGGTTCAATACAGAAGGACCGACAAACCAAGGAGGTCAACTCTGTCACTTTCAAAGTCCCAAGGTATGAAATGAATAATACAGCACTATATATACTTGAAATGGACAATATAGCGAAATCGGAAGGTTAACGTGATGTACGCTGTGTTAATGATCTTTAGGTTCTTCAATGTCAAAACGGACAAGATGGTTTTCCAAAGAAATTAATGCAAAAATTAAAGTTCATGGACTGGAGCTCTGGCAAAGTTCCAGGTAAAAAGGCCTGTGAAGAAGTCATCTCCACTAGTGCTTCAATCTAGAGACTGGAAAGCAATTAAGTATTATGTGAAGAATCGCATAACTGTATTTAAAAGGGAGAGTGAAAAAAGAATGCAAGTTTTGTTCACCAATGTAGTCAACTTTTAATTTTTTTTTCTCTCTTCTTTCTCTCTCTCCTTTGTAAAATGCTGACTTTAAAATAAAATGCCATAAAAAATTGTGTATTTTTGCATCATTTGTGGTTTATTCATTTTTTTGTTAATGTACTGACATGACATAACAATCTTTTACAAACTTTAACAACCAAATATTGCATCCAGTCCCCATTGTGAATGTAACGTCAGGTCTGGTAAAATTACTAAGTCTTGCTTTTTGACATGATGGGTGTTTTTAATTCAATCTTCGGGAACTTGAATAAGCTTTCAATTTGTAAGAGGGCCCTTCAAAAGGGGTGGTCTCCACTGGGCAGTGACTGGTCTTGTGTAACCACTATGTAGCAAAGACAGGTGTTGGAGGATGTGTTTCCAGTGATAGACTGGTGCCCTATCCTTAGTGTGTCTGCCCAATGCTGTTTATTTTTAGGACACAGATTTTATGCACAATTAGTAAGTAAACAGCAGTGGTACCTAAACATTAACCTAAGTTCTTTGTACAGGCTTCATTCATTATCTTCTGCTTAGTCCTCTACTAGGGTCGTGGAAAGCTTTCCCATGCACATCCAGGGGAAAACATCTTGGGTGCTCAGCAGATACACCCACGACAGGGTGCCAATCTATCGCTGGGAAGGTTTCAGGAGGTTTCATGACTAAATTGGAGCAGCCTGGTGGCCAATCTTCATTAATTGCACGTTGCACCAGTAAGAGCAGAGTGTGAAGGTTCAATTAGCAGGGTAAGAGCACAGTTTTGCTCGGAATATTGCAATGCACACAACATTATGGGTGATATATGAAGCTGAACATCTCCCATGGCCTGCACAGTCACCGGCGCTAAATATTATTAAGCCATTATGAATTGTTTTAGAGGAGTGAGTCAGGAAACATTTTCCTCCACCAGCATCACGTAGTGACCTGGCCACTACCCTACAAAAAGAATGGCTTAAAATCTCTCTGACCACTGTGCAGGACTTGTATGTCATTCCCAAGACAAATTGATGCTGTATTGGCTACAAACTGAAGCCTTACACCATACTAACAAATCATTGTGGTTTAAAACCATGTGTTTCAGTTTCATTGTCCAATCCCTGTAAATTCTCTCTTCTCCTATGAAAACTAGTCGTGATGTGTACGTTTTTTTTTTTTTCATTTTGGTCTAATGGTCTTTGGTCTAACTCAGATTTTTTTAATATTGCAGTGATTTATATATACATTTTTATAATAAGATAAAAATCCTTCATCATGATGGATGGTGTAAATTTACATAAATAAGGGCAAACCTATTTTCCTTTGTTCGGAAGCGTTAACTTTGCCCTGCGATCCCACAAACATACACAGCAGTACGTATGGTAAACTAATATAATACACGCTTTGTATTTAATGGCACTCTACTTTAAAAGCCCATTAGTATGTGTTCAGGCGCGTGCGCGATGGGGCGGGGCTATAATGCACAAGGTGCTGTTTACGTAGCCTGAGCAAACGGCTGAAAGCCAATGACGTCTTGCGCATGCTCAGGTTAAAATTCGGAGCTACAAGAAAAAGTGGAAGAAACAAAGGAATAAACAGCGTTTATGAAAAGGAGAAGAGAGTCCATTTTACACAAACCCAGCATCCCGCCTTCAACATACTTAAATGCGGACTGAGGTACGTGCAGAGAAAGCTTCTATATAGGTCCTCATCTGACGTATTGTGTAATAAACAAAGCCATCCGATAGCACGGAGTTAGCTGTAGTCACGTTATGATAAAGTGGTGAATGAGCGATGGTTTACAGGAATACATTTATTAGACAGTGTAAAACATAACGTACGTTCTTCGAGCTCTGCATAAATGTCTTGGTGTTGCCAGCTGTTTAATGACGACACGTTATATTTTCGTGACCCACGTACATGTCATCAGGAAGTTTTGGGTTAGTCGTCGTTTAAATCTAAATATCATCTGGCTCAGTAGATCACAAAGGATTCCGTTCCGTTTGTGAATGAATTTCCTGTTCCAAGAGTAAATTGATTCACTGTGTTAAGTCTGCTATCTGGTTTTCTTCTTTAAGATACTGCTGGTGAGAGTCCTACACATCAAATGTTAATCTTTTGGGAAGTACAGAAGGTCATCTGATCATGTGTTTGTTTTATTCGGGATATCTTGCTTCCATTGATCAGCGCTAACATGGGACGACCTTTTGTTTAAAAGTGACCGGTGGAGAACTTAAGATATGAAAGTCAATAGTTCAGAGTTTTACCATCTACTGATTGTGCTGACATCTTTGTATCTACACTCTAAGCAAGCAACCTTGAACTGGCTTCACTTTCCCCGCTGTAGATACCCTCCTCTCCCCATGCCATACGGCTCAGGCAACTGATTGGTTGCTTTGGAGATGGCATTTCTGGTGTAGTGTCAACAGGGATGGGGAGTACGCCATGTTCTGGTAAGGGGAGGGGGGTAGGGAGCTTTCAAGAGTTGGGCTGTATGCCCTGGAAGGTGAGCAAGCAGAAAGGTGAGGCCGCTGGAGGTGGATTTGTCTCCGAAGTGGATGAAAGGCCAAATGCCAGGATCCCTCCTCCACCTCCACAACCCCCTGCAATCTACCATGAGAAGCAACATCGGGAGTTATGTGCTCTGCATGCACTAAATAATGTCTTCCAGGATGGTGCTGCCTTTAGCAGAGAGGCACTTCAGGAAATCAGCCAGAGGTATGTCAAAATTCCAACAATGCACATGGACCCTCTAAAATATCCATATAAACTTTTTTTTAAATAATAAAAATATATATATACATTTACATTTAGTTATTTATCAGACACTTTTATCCAAAGTGACTTACAGGTATCCCAACTTGGTTGGGATCAGAACACTGGGTTGATACAGCACCCCTGGAGCAATGAGGGTTAAGAGTCTGGCTCAAGGACCCACATTGGTAACTTCAGTGGAGCTGGGATTTGAACCCACAACCTTGTGATTGATAGTCCAACCACCCAAATTTAACCACTTTAAACTGACCATGCATTAACCATGTTCTGAATATTGGATGTAGTTGCAGTCTGGTACAACCACTTTTACTTCCGTCATGAACAGTAGCTATTGCAATTTAGTATTTCCCATAAGGTCAGTTTTGTGTTGAAGTTTATTGATTACTCCACCGATTTTGTTTCTACTCATAGAGTCCAAGTTTCTGTTCCACTGTGGTGGAAAGAAACTGCTTCTGTCTTATCTATTTTTAGCTTTCAACTGTGTGATTCATGAATTCAGTCCTGCATTTATGGTTGCAGCATTATCAAGTGTCAGTTGTGATTTATCCTAAATGGCAATTTTTTTGCAAAAATTCACAATCTACTATCTTTGTTTTTCATACTTTGTCTAATTTTTGTCTCACTGACGCGATATACTGTCAGATAATATTATTGACATAATTTTGTCAAGCAGTCACTGGTAAGTGCTTAATTCTGAAGTGGCTCTCTCCTGTGTTTGCCATTTCCATATTGTACCACAGTGATTTGGTGGTTATTAAAAATACTTTTGCAGGGAAAAGTCTACATTGTACACTTCCCTAGAAAAATACAACATAGCAATATTGCACAAGAAAACTAATATCATGCTAAATAAAAAAGTAGCATAAGATATCGTGACTCAACTGAAAAAGGCTGTCGCCTTCCAACACTAATACCACCACCCCTCTGTGACTTTTGCCAATTTTCTCCCTGGTTGTATTTTTTCCTGTGTTTCTAGCAAGAAATGGCTTTTACAGGCTGTATTGGATATGCTAATTGATCGTTTGCTAGCGCTGGAATTGGCAAACGGCATGACTTATCATTGGGCAATGATAAGTACTCTGTTTAACAGAGTACACTGCTAAATCTGTCATGTTGGTGCCTTAGATGTTTTGTAATAATGAATGTGATTATTTTCACACCTTCCACATCTATTTCACAATGTTTTTTGTTCTCTCATAATTTATAACCAAACTTTTGAGGGCTTTTTATGGCCCTTCTTCTACAAATGCTATAGTGGAGCATATAAAACAAAACTGATGATGTTTTACACAACTCAACAGTCCTGCCAGATGGGCACCTAATTATAGACCTGTATTTGCACAAATAACAACAGATAAGATGGAATGTATCTTAGGTTTTTTTTTTATTTATTTATTTATTTATTTTTAAATGAGTGTTCGGTTCTTGGATTTAAAAGAAAAAGATTACAAACCAAAACTGTTTTTTGATATCCAACCACAGTTTTACATGCTGCATTATAAATGTAGACTGCATCTCTGTGCTGAAACAGTGTTTTAAATTATAGCATTTATTAGTGATATTTAATCATTTTTTAAAGCCTTTAATACATTTTTGGTTGTAAGTAGTGATGTATAAGTGACTGACAAGTTGTATTTGTTGAGGGGAGGGAGATATCTGTATTATTTTATACATTCTTACACATTTATTATGGTCTTTATGTTTTTATGTTCTTCCGTACAATTGAATTGCCATTTTTAATCTTTTGTCTGTGGTATTTATAGGACTCTGTTGGTAAATGTCGGTTTAGAATTGTTCTTCTGTTTGGGAAATTTAATAGTATGTATTGTAGCAACCAATGTAAACTCTTCAATGGTTATGATACCTGTTATATAAAGGGAAAGTTATGAGGTGAGATTGTAAAGGAACTAAACTCACGAGTCACCCAATTCCCCTTCGAAAGGAATTATTTTCTTTACATATAAAATTTAAATTAGCATAAGTTGTGGCACTGGGAAAAATCTAAAGATAATAATAAAATAATCACTCCATTAAATTAAATCCAGGTTTCAAAACAGAAATGTTCAGTTTTGCTTCGTCAACTAGTAGGACTTTTTTTAAAGACTTTTTTAAGCTCTTAAACCTGTGGCTTAGTGCAAAGCACAATTGCCCCCCAGCATTGGCAATTTCTGATTCAAATCTTGATCTGGGTGGAGTTTCCATGTTCTCCTAATGTCCACATGGGTCTTCTCCCGGGTTCTTTGATTTCCTCCCACAGTCCAAAAACGTGAATTTAAGGTTAATTGGCTGCTCCAAAATTCTCATAGTCTGTGTCCCATGCCCGGTGGAAGGTAAGGGCTATGTCAGAAAGGGGATTTGGAACTTTACATTTAAAAGCATTAAAAAAACTAAAATCTTCAGTGTTTTCTATTAATCTCATTTCTGAATTAGCAATACTACAAAATAAAGAAGGCTCTATAAAAGCCTTTAGTCGTCATGTGACTCGTCGCCATTCCTACTGGCAGTGTAAATGCAAACCACAAATTACCCCACTCCAAAGTAGTTATTTCATCGTGTATGACCTTGACATTCATCAGTTCTGTTTTTTTTAGGCTCTCCCCTAACACTTTGGTAACCCCCAACAAAAAGAGTATGCTTGGTAATGGCAACTACGATGTAAATGTCATCATGGCTGCATTACAGACCCGTGGTTATGAAGCTGTTTGGTGGGACAAACGAAGGTAATCCTGTAGTCCTGTTTTAATTCCAAACTGTGAGTCAAACTACATTTTCATGTTTTATAAGAATATTTTAAGGCTTGCATTGTGTTTCAGGGATGTTTGCAGTATTGAACTTCCAAACGTGACTGGCTTTATTTTGAATGTGCCATCTAATCTGCGCTGGGGGCCTTTGCGTCTGCCTCTTAAGCGGCAGCACTGGATTGGGGTAAGAGAAGTTGGTGGACTCTACTACAACTTGGATTCCAAACTCCGTACTCCCCATGCCATTGGTACAGCTGATGAACTCAGGTAATCTATTACTTTGTAGTTGTTTACTCAGAGATTCCCGTGTTTAGTTTCAAAACCTTGTGTTTCTTAAATTGCAACAGTGTCTATTTATTTTATTTTTTTGATAATATGACAGGAAATTCTTGCGTCACCAGCTTCGAGGGAAGAACTGTGAACTTTTGTTGGTTGTGCCTGAGGAGGTGGAGGCCCATCAGACCTGGAGGTCTGACAATGTTTTATAAATCTTATTTGCTTTTGAGATTCTTCAGTTCATGCTCAGGAGGAAATGTTGGGTTCAATCAGGGAACCATGTAAGAGCAAATGGAGTTGCACTCACCGTGTCACAAAAGCACACTGGTAAGACTTTTTGTTTACACACAAATAAACACAAAATGCTGGACTCTGTGAAAGCGGCAAGGACATAAATACACAGGGATAACACAAGATAACACTACACTCTTCTATAAGAATTTTGTTTAGCCCTTTGGGACACATTTTTTTATACGTCAACTATTTCTATTTCATACTGTCTTATGAGACATGCGAAATAGTCAATGATGCATTCTCTTTACATGTTCCCATCCAGCCAAAAACCTTCCATGTATTAATGTCATTGTATAAAATGTCACATCATACCGCTTTTACTTTCACAGAAGCTGTTTTTTGACATTGGGACCTGATATAAGATTTGAAAAATGAACACCCTTTCCTGGCTGGTCTGTTATTTTATGTAGCAATTAATAGATTTGAAGTACTTCGAATCTAGTACAGCATGGGACAGCAACTAAATGTTTCATGGTTGTCCTGATAGTTTTGGGTCTTGACCAGACAATCTATAGGGTAATGTTTCATATCTGTTCCTTTACATCCATGCTACCCACTGGTTATTTTTGTTAAACAGCTGCAGAAGTGTTAAACAAAAGACACCGGTTTCATTTGATTTATAGCAAAACTGTGGAAGAATTATTTGAATTAATTACAGAGCAACCTTTAGTAAATGCATAACTACAAAAAGGGACTGGGTTATTTGATTTTAGTGACTTCATGCAGTAGATAATAAAACCAATGATGCAACCATGACGCTATATAGAGAAAAGTACTGGGACACCTGAGTATTACACATGCAGAAGCTTCCCACGATCACATTTTCACTCTTATTAAAAAAACGTCTCTGTGTGAATTTTTGCCCACTTAGACACTGATGTGTTTGACAAGAGGGCCTTACGGTGGCAGTCCCTGGTCTTGTTCCCATTTATGTTTGATAGGGCTGAGGTCAGGGCTTTGTGCTGCCCAGTCAAATTCTTCTAAACAAAATGTGCCCAACCATGGAACTTGTTTTGTACATTTCAACACATTCATGCTGGAACAGAAAAGGGCATTCTCCAAACTGTTCCCACAAACTTAAGAGCATACATTTGTGAAAACTCTGACTATTATAAAATACTTGAATTCAGTGAATAAGTCCTATGTCTCAGTACTTCTGTCTATATAGTGTTTATATTCTGTATCCTGGGAAAGCAGGTAATAATTCAGATGAAGTAATTGTATGTGTACACCTCAGGTTTCTGCAAAGTTACAGCTGCTCCAAGATCGAGATGTAAAAGTGAGCTATTTCTTCTACTCTTGAAATCTTACCAGACACAAATATCGAATTATATTGAAATTGATGTACTAAATGGACATTCCATGTAACACACAGGGTGCTTTTTTTTTTTTAACCGTAGAAGGGTTTTGATTTCTTTGCCATGACAATCTCAATTCCTTACATCCCTCTTTAGGGCAATGTATACATGTTATTGTTTCCCATGCAACTGCTTGAAATGGCACTTTATGTATAATCTAAGATGTTGTGACATCATTAAAATGTCTTTGTAAGTACATGTATTTAGTGTGTTTCTCTGTAATACACTATTCTAACTGATGCTGTGCTATACCTGCTATTGAAAGAAGACCACCACCTACTATTTGCTGGAGAAGCATAGCCCAGTTTTAAGATATGGAAGGCTAAAAGGTTTACAGATTCTTCATTGTGTAGTAAACTAATAAGTACAACATGCTGGATCTAATTTATTTTGAATCTTTAACTTTGTGAATAATCACATGAACAAACATTCCTGGCTTTAAATGAACATGTTGCAGGGTGAGCATTCAGCCAATTTTCAAATGTGTGATGTAGAGGGGAAAAATAATTATTCTGATAATTGTCAGGTTTGTCTTTTGACATTCGTGCGTGTTGACCATTTGTGGCCAAAGTAAACAGCCTGCTTTATACTGCTTTACTGTATGTATGATGTATTTATGGTGGTTTGCCCTATTTGGGTTTTTGTACAAAACCTACAGCTTAGACTTTTTCTTTTTTCTACAAAGGGTGATGAAAAATGTTTTTTTTAATAATGAATGATCTCTTAAGCTTTATTTAGCTCCAGTTTTACCACACATTGCAAATTAACAGCTGGATTTCCCTTTCAATTTTATCGTTATCCCCAACAGGGAGGGTTAGGGTTTGTTTTTCACCAATAAACTGCACACCAGTATTATGTTTGCTACTTGATTACACTGGTGTTTCCTATGCACAGGCCACTATATCTAAACTGACAATACATGCCTATCCAGAGGAGAATGTCTCAGACGCTGGGCAGATACATCCAGGACAGGGTGCCAATCCATCGCTGGGTACACACTCACTCACTCACACACAAACACGCACACTACACAGGGCAATTTAGAGCATTCAATTTGCCTTCATGTTTTTGGAATGCGGGAGGAAACCGGAGACCTACGCAGACACGGGGAAACATGCAAACTCCACCCAGATAGGGATTCGAACCGGGAATCCCCAGTGCTGAGAGGCGAATGTGCTAACCACTAAGCCACCATGCCACCCATGTTGTTATCAGTTCTCCACCATTGCGAAGTGTGGGTATTCCATTACTAGGACATAAAGATTTATATCCATTTTAAATCGGATATAAAAAATCTTTTTGTTTGATCCAGCATGTATGACTGACTGTGGGATGGTTTCTAAAACATACAATACAATAATACTAGCTGTTATCCGCCCAGGTGTCGAGCTTCTTACACGCATGTCTCATTGACGTCACGCTGATTTGCTTTTTTGGCAAGATAACGTTTTTCAATTTTGTCTTTAATAAAGTTTTTGGGAAGCAAAGCGGTACTCCACGAGGGCCGCCACTCACTGCGTGTTCAAAATAGTGGTTGGGGAAGTGTGTGGGGGGAGCCACCCTACGTCATTCCTTTCACGTTACCTGTGTGCCAATTGCCATTGAGTTGCCACGTCATGTCATGCCCTCCACTCTACAACCACGTGCCAATCGCTATTGAGATGACACATGCCTTATATAATAGAATAAAATGTAAAGTATAATACATTTTTTGGGTTATTTTCTTGTTGCTCATTAATAGTTGCTTTACAATACTAACATATTTTAAGTGTTATTTAAATGCTGTGTTAATACTTCTTTTTCCTTTTTAATCTAAAGGTAATGCATGACTCCAACTAAGTAGATGGTCAAAAGAAACCTTTAATCGCAAGAGGAAAACTATGGAGAATGCGGAAGTCGTTGGCTTTCGTTTGCTTTGATAAACAGGGTTAAGTCGTTTCGTCCCGTTTGGCCTTCCACACTGCGGACACCCGGCTGTGCACACGGGGGCGCGCTGAGCCATGCAGATGTGTCGCAGATTTTGAAAGTCACTGAACACACAGAAAGATCTGGTATGAGGAAACAGGACGGTAAAAAAAGCAGCTTCTGAAACTGAACCCAAAACAAAACAGCCGAGCAGAAAGGGGAGGAGCAGGATATATTCATCGCTTCGTCAACTTGAAGTTTGAACAACTTGCTCGTTATTAGAGTTTCTTTTAGCCGAGCGTGTTTATACCACGTAACTAATCTCATGGAACTGTCGGCGATTGGAGAACAAGTGTTTGCTGTGGAATCGATAATAAAGAAAAGAGTACGGAAGGTAAAGCTCGGGATGTAACGGTGTGGTCCTATGGCTGTTTGGAGAAATTCTCCGGTCCGTTGTTTTGTTGTTGTTGTTGACTTGTTTGATTTTGAAAGTGTTCGAGAGTATCCATCTTTAGCCCGACGTTGCGCAGACAGGCTGAGTGATCTGTGTGGCGTCTTAGAAAACTATAGCTGCTGATGTACACTCTGCTCCACAGGGACACAAACTACGCAGCAGCATCCCCTGTGCACACATGTAGCGACATTAAACGGCCAGCTTGCATCTCTGTACTGCTCTCTGTGTGGCACTTTCTCAGGCGTGTTAACGTGTTTTCGTTGCTCACTGCGCACTTACTGAAGATGATGATGTGTGGCTTGAGCTCTAATTCTGTTTTGAAACCACGCGTTTAATATTTAACCCCGTCCGACAATTGCAGGCCTGGCTCAGTTTTTTTGTTCGCACTAATAGACATAAATCAAAAAAGAATTTAAATATGATTTCTTTTTTAAAGTGCTGTGACGACAGCATGCGCGTAAGGCATTACGTCATTCATATGTCAACGCTGAAGCTGGTCAAAAGTTGATCTTTTTTTTCTCAGGGGCATGTGGAGTATTTACTGAAGTGGAAGGGGTGGCCACTAAAGTAAGTAAGTCCTTGCAGGTTTCTAAGTTTTACCTGGTGAATAAAAAAAGCCGAAACTTTAGTTCATGTATACATAACATGCACTTGTTTTAAAGGTATAGCACTTGGGAACCCGAGGAACATATCTTAGATCCTCGTCTGGTTCTAGCATATGAGGAAAAGTAAGTGTCTAGAAGCAGTAAAACAAGTATTAAAGAATATTCTAATCTGACGTATTAAACTTTCTGAACTCTCGTCTTCCTTCCATAATAGGGAGAGGGCAGTGAGCTGGCGAAAGAGAGGACCCAAACCCAAAAAACTTCTTGTACAGGTAACTGTCAATATCCTTTAAGACAACACTGCTACATAGTGTCTCATGATATTTATTTATCTTAAGTCCAAAAGTCTGAGGTCTGAGAATTGGGATTAACATATTAACATGTGGGTTAGCACATTTGCCTCTCAGCGCCAGAGGTTCCCGGTTCAAATCCCTATCTGGGTGGAGTTTAGCTTGTTCTCCCCGTGTCTGCATGGGTTTCCTCTGGGTTCTCCAGTGCCCTCCCACATTCCAAAAACATGAAGATAAATTGAATGCTCTGAATTGCCCTGTATGTGTGTGTCTGACTGTGTGAGTGAGTGTGTACCCAGCGATGACTTGGCGCCCTGTCCTGGTTGTATCTGCTCAGCGCCCGAGACGTTCTCCCCTGGTTGGGCATGGGGAACTCCCCCCCCCACGACCCTCATATTTATATATTAACATGTATTGTTTAGTGATAGCACGATCCATGCAGGTCTTTTGATTGTGTAGTTGGCTGATATTTTGTCTCCCCCACTCTGTTCTCTGTAGAGCATTTACACAATGGGGCTCCGCAGTGCACACAAATCCACAGAGGCGCCTCAGTCCCATTTGCATCTGTCCCTTACCCAGTCCATCGACCCAGAATCTGAACATGTGGAGCAGAAATCGAGGCCCAAAGGAGCTGGTATATTTCGTCCACTAGTTCAGCACAAAAGAAGGGGAAACATTAGATTGCCATCGGTTGAAGACTGGGAAGAAAGAGAGGAGGATGATGAGGATAGCACAAGACAGGAGGAAACCGAGACTGGCAGAGCAACTCCAAACAGTAAGTTTCATAAGCAGAGAGCAAGTCAATCACTGGCCACTTTATTAGGTGCACCTCCTTATTTATACTGGGGTTGTTTGATCATCTTTATTTACCACATAATTGCACCCAATAGTTCAACTACACACTTTAATCCAGCTGTTTTATTGTACATAATTTGTTACTTCTTTGTTCTTTAATGGTCAGGACTCCCAAAGGACCAACACGGAACAGGTATTATTTAAGTGGTGAATGATTCTTAGCACTGCAGTAAAATTCACATGATGGTATGTTAGTAGTATGTATTAGAACACAAGGAGTGGATTAGACAATGGAGTGCTGCTTGATTTTTTTTTTTTGAAGAGATTAGTGACGTCTGGCCTGAGAATCACTCACCAATCAAAAATATCCAGCCTCAAATATTCTGTATGAAACATCCTGTGAGCATTGATTATGTATAGAGTATAACTAACAAACTGCAACAGATAAGCTGCTGTCTCTGATTGAACATCTATTCTATACGGTGGAGCAAAACTGTAGCTGTGTGATGGAGCAATGCAATGTTTAAATCTCCAGCACCATAACCAAGGTCACAGCGGGTTTAAGTATTGACTACTACACATATAGTACCTCATCTGTAGTGGCTCTGTCCATTAGAGGACACAACATATGTGCAACCGTGCTTGAATGGCCAGCCAACTTGCCGGACCCAATTGAGAATCTATGACGTTTTCTCAAGAGGAAAATATGGAGCACCAGATCCAACAACAAAGAAAAGTTGAGGGCAAGCATCAAGTAAATCTGGGCTTTCATAACTCCCATGCACTGTGATGGTATGGGCATTAAACCACGTTTTGGTGCTTCTGGCGGCATGGGCAGGGGCCAGGTCCTGCTGAAAGATTAAATTTGCATCGCCATACAGATCCTCAGCAGAAGGAATCATGAAGTCTCTAAAAACATTCTGGTAGACTGTTGCGGTGACCTTGGATTTAAGAAAGAAGAGTTTACCAACACCTGCTGAATCATGACTGACTGTGGAGATTTGGATATTTGGTGGATATTTTAGCTGACACTTTTATCCAAAGTAACTCACAAGTATCCCAACTTGATGGTTTGAGTCAAACACAGGGTTGATACAGCCCCCCTGTAGCAATGAGGGTCAAGGGTCTTGCTCAAGAACCCACATTGGTAACTTCAGTGGTCCTGGGATTTGAACCCACAACCTTTAGATTGACAGCCCAACACACTCAGTTTAAAACATTCACGACCTGCAAAATCTGGGCTGATTTCTTCACCGTATTCTAATTTTTTGAATTTCTATTTTAAAGGGTTTTATGAACTGGGAGCCCAAATTATGTGAAAATAAACTCATTTTTGAAATTGTTTATTTTGTGGGCCCTGATTCTAAAATCTATGAAAGTTTAACTTTTTAAATAGAATTAATGGAATGAATCAATTTTTTTCCATGATATTTTTTTTTGGAAAGGCTCTGTATTATTATGCAAAGTTAAAACTATAAACTCTTTTTCCAGGTCATACACACACTGAGGGTTGGAGTTCATTCACTGGCTCAGATGATGTGACACTCTCTCCAGTGATTGAGGAATGGAAGCCAGGCTTGGGCCCAGAGGAGGTAACTGTTACTGATATCACGCTGAATTCACTGACTGTTACTTTCAGAGAAGCTTTGGTTGCAAAGGGCTTCTTAAGCAGCTGGGAACTGGACTTCTAATATGAGCCAAGCTGAAAAGTAACCATTTTATAGAAAGAGAGGTGTAATATACAGGACTTGTGAGATGTCCAGAATTTCCATCTGATTCTGTTAATTGTATAGGATTCAACATTTTATAATATCACAAATTGTGCAGCAGCCATTGTTAAGCTCTTATCTTTATTTATGCTGTTTATGCTGGTGTCATAACAAACATGGAGTTCTTATGTATACCTGTAGATGGTAATAATTCCATGCAGTGTAGGTTAAAAAACTAATAAGGAATTCTGAAAACTACTCTGTAACTGTAATGCTATTACTTAAGACTGACTTTACCTGAGTAGATATTCTTAGGAAATAAATATTTGTTTACTTAGAAAAAGGCAAGTTTCTACACTATTATCAATGATTATGAATGTTATAAATTACAATACTGATATAAATTTTAAATATTGTTTACAGGATGTTTTTTAAAAAAACACGCAAGATTTCTTTTTATAAATACAAGTTGTTGTGATGTGCACACATCCTCTTATGTAGATCAAAATAATGCATGTGGTCATACAACACTCTTTCAGATAGTCATTACAGCCTCTCGAAGGAGTTATTAAAATCCTTTAATAAAATGTATCAGACCTGGACCGATCTGTCTGTGACAAATTATCGACAAAGTAGGGCAAAGGCAAATCATTTGAATATAAATTATAAAGTTGCTTTAAATTAGCACACTAACATAACCCAACAACTCCAGTCCAGGCTCCAACATTACCTCGGACAGTCTGAGAAGTTACAATACAACAACTGGAGCAACGGACGTTACATTTAATCATAATAATGACAGTAAATACATAAATAACTACACATTAGATGTTAATATGAGCAATAAGAGTACTAGGGTGTTCACATAAAATATTATAACCAACTGTGTAATGGTCTAAAAATACAGTTCCAATAACTTCATGAAAATTTAAGGAAACCTGAAACAAACATTTGAATATCAAACAAAAATTCAATCAAATTACCAGATGTCTTTTCGTATTGTACATTCTAGTTTACATCCTGTACTTTTATACAAGTTATTTTTTTTATTAAAATGACTTACAATATATATGAATAATTTTAAAATAATATAATTACCAAATAATTAATTTAAAATGAACTGTAATTACTTTAAACTGCTTGTACATGTATTGGTTTACAGACAAGTAGTAATCTATAACTATTGAAGTCCATTACTGTTGTTTATGGTAGAGGTATGGAAAAAAATATTGAAATATCCATAATAATACTACTAAATCATACAAACACCTCCCGCTAGTGATTTTTCTGTAGATTTCTCTAAAACTGTACACTGTTTTGCTTTTTTGTTGTTGAAACCTGTTTGCACTGAAAGTGGGTACTGAAAATGGAGCTCTTAAAATTCTTCATATTACAATTACTACGCAATTTAAGTGGCCACTTTATGAGCTGCATTGTTCTGGAAATAAACTCAATTAGAAAAGCACTTTTTGAGAAGAGGATTATTTCTTAGTCCTGCACCTTATTCTAATCCATTCTAATTCTAGCTTGTACATCAGATGTAGTAGTAGTAGTACTGATGTAGTGTTGCTGACTTCAAGCCTGTAATGGAAGAATTTCATAATAACCATCACGCCTGAATCTAACCAGCTTGTGTGTGAAAGTGTACAAGGGATCTCTTTTTTATCATTTAAAACCTTAATGCAAATGAAGCATGAACAATCGACAATACTGCTAAACCTGATGAACCCACTACTGAATCAATGCCACTAATGTTTTCAGAATGACCAGTCATCACCAACTGGTTCAGTGCAAGCCTTATTTTATGATTGTGTGCAGTTATAAGATGGATGACTGGTGTTTATTGTTACCTTTTATATGCACATCATCTTTTTCAAGTGTAAAGTGCGGAGTTTTGAAATGGGCTTCACATCCAGTTGTGAATTTAAAAATGCTGTGTAGGAGAGAAAGTGATGTTTTTATAGAGCATGTATAGTGGTTTTACTATGATGATTGAAGAGCGGATGAATAAATCTTAAAAAGTTGTGTGGAAAACATGCTTTTAAATTTGTTTTATTAAGATTACTGCATCATGTGTATGTAAAATTTTATAGTGCTAATATAAAAGAAGCACTATGCAACTGTTTAGGTATTTCAAATCAATTCTTAGAGCATTTCCTAAAAAGAAATGATACAAAATTCAATCTAATTATGGGCTTACGTTTTCAATCTGAAGAATGTTTAAGATGGAAAGACTGGCCAACCTCTAGACCGAACTGTTTGCAAGATTGCAAATAAAACCATGTCATTAACAATTCATCGTTTAGGAAGTCAAACTGTGTCTTACTTTTAAACTTTTCTTGCTGTTCTTCTTTCAAAACTCTTTGGTCACAGCAGATGCTTACAAAAGCTAAACATAAGTTACTTCATAGTTTGTAAAGATTGATCTGGATTTACTTTTGCTGAAAGATTGTAGCCCATCTGAGCATGACAACTGGAATATTTTGTACCTTTATTGATTAGTGACAAATATTTAATGTAACTATTGAATTATCTGTGGTAATTTTTGCCTCCTAAAAACTGCACTTTACAGAAATGGTAGTGTGATACCAAAAATCCATTGTGTTTGTATTGTGAGATGCTTTTATTTTGTAATACATAGTACATTTGAATAAAGACTAAGTGTATGAAAACTGACTTTGTTTATCATTTGAAAACAAAAGCTGAGTAAACTGAGCATTTGAACTGAGCGATCCTTGGAAATAACTTTAAAAACGGGACTGATGTGAACAGAGCACATTTCCTTTGCGTTTAACACGAGGTGCAGTATTGTATCCACAAATGTCATGTTTTGAGTCCATCTACACACCCGATGAACTCAGTATGATGAACCAGTGAAAGTTTTCCTCTTGCCGCTGGGGATTCCAGGTTCAAATCCTGATCGGTGTGGGTTTCCTTCCTCAGTACAAAAACATGGATTCAAGGTAAATTGATTCCTCCAAATTGCCCTGTATAAGTGTGTGTTGTGTGTCTCGTTTGTATGCCCAGCGATGGATAGGCACCCTGTCCTGGGTGTATCTGCCCATCACCTGAGATGTTCTCCCCTGGATGTGCATGGGGAACACTACCGTGACCCTAGCTCAGGATTAAGCAGAAGGTAATAAATTAATTTAGCACTTTTTATTACTAATAGTTTTATTACTTTGTCCTTTACTCTTCTTCTGTATATAATAATGTAATATCCCCCAGGTATTATTAAAGTAGTCTGGTTCAGATTGTTTTTACTTAAAGCAGAGGGAATGCACAGCAGAACTGGTTGAAACATACTTTAATAAACAATTAAATAAAAAATCTGACCACCAAAATAACTTAAATACTGAACTCAGATCATTAAATAATTTTGCACCTCTCAGCAAGTGCCAAGTGATAGCAAGAAAAGAAAAGTGGTCAAAATGGTAAGAAATCAAAGACTTTTTGTTCAGTCTGTATCTGAAAATAGAAAGACAAAACTAAGAGTCCATTCTTAGAGCATGTTTTGTACAGTGAATCATTTATATATATATATATATATATATATATATATATGCAAGCATAAGACATTTTATGAAAATGGCATTTCTCACAAGTTTTCAAGTTGGATTCATTAAGTAAAACAGCAGTGTCATTTTGCATCACCATTGAATCCTAAAATGTCTTATGAGCCTTTATTTCCCAAAAATCTAAATTAAATAATATATCTACATATAAAATTATTTAATCTTATAAAATAAGTCTCAGGCCATATTGCCATGTTCATGTGGTGTTTGTTATTCCCCAGCCCTTAACGAGTCAAACTTGTAGAGTGATTAAAAAAATGAAAAGTTGTGCAGTCTCAGCATTTCTTAAATGGTCATTACGTTCCGTATGAAATGCACAGAATGTGCCCCCCATGATGTGGCATTGAGTAATGTGACAACACAGGATGCCAACACAGGAGTATTTAGTACATACCACTTATTTTCAGGTGTAATGCAATCCAAAACTTTGCTCATGCAGACATGGAGCTAACATACAGTATGTCCTACATTATGTCGCCCAAACGTTCCATAAACGCCTTTAGTTTAAATGAAGAGGAAACCTTAAATGAATATTCCAGAACTGCCTGCTGAATTCCCCGTTCAGTTTATTATAAATTCTGAACATGAAGCAATAAAAGGGAAATTTGGACACTTTTGGATCAGTCAGTGATTTTCCACAGAAGAATTACTGCTCTGTGCATGTAATAAGGGAACATCTGTAGTGTCAGCAGTTCCGGTTCATTGTAACAAACACAGAATAAAGCGTATATTTAAGTGGGCAAAAAGGACAACCTGCATAGGAGGCCATATCCTGTGCAATCCACCACTAAATAATGCTTTAATAAACAAGTCACAAAAACCTCAAACTCCTCATTAGTTCATACAAAAACAAAAAAAAAAAACATTTAACCATCTCTGTTCTGTTATACAATATTATGGATTGTAGCCACTAGTAAGTAGGGATTTTTGGTTGACCATGATTGACATTACCACTAAAATAGTCGGCCACCATCAGCCATTCTCACCCCAACAACGCTATTTTGTGTGTATGGAGAAAAAAACAACAAAAAGGTTTGTGTTAACATGTTTTATCTTTAATTTTATGCATTTAAAATCTTAAAAATCTATAAAAAAGGCAGACCTCAAAAATATTACTAGTCAAAAACCAAGGCGCCCCCTCCAAAATCCTTTAACCCCAAAATCCTTTGAACACAAATGGCTAGAAATATATATGCATATATTAACAGCAATAACTTACCATTTATTTAATTTATTCATTTGCTCATTTAATGTATCTCCCATAGGAAGGTGTATTCTTTGCATTGAACTTCAAAAATATTAAATAACACTAATAATGAGAGCAATGGTAAATGCAACCCATTCTTGATAAGCATGGCAGTTATTTCTGGACCGTAATGCTACAATATGTCTAACGAATTATGATTAATATTTGTTCCCATGTCTTGGTTGTTACCAACCAGCATGTCATTAGTCCCTTGAAGAGCCCCCATTCCACCAAGCTGTGAAAGCATAGCATTCTGATCGGACCCAAACTGAGCATGGTCCAAAGCATTAGCTGCCTGTTGCTGTTGAGGTGGTGGAGGGGCAACTATACCAGAATGGTGTGGAGGATGGTGACCAGGATGTGGGGAACCGGTTTGAGTCTGAGGGGAGATGCGATGAGGAGAAGGCTGGGGTTGCATGCGCGGAGACGGGCTAGAGTTGGGTGGTTGAGACTGGGGTCGTGGTGGTGGCTGTGGGGACCGTACTTGGCTGCTAAGAGAAGCAGACAGTGGCTGACTTTGTAAATGAGGGGACTGAGCCATCTGCTGAGGGCTCATGGGATTATTATGGTGAGCAGGGGAGACGCCGCCAAGGTGCTGCTGCTGCTGCTGCTGCCGGATTCTTTGATGCAGTGCTTGCATGGCTTGCAAATTCTGAGAGGCATCTTGAGAAGTCTGTAGTTGCTGCTGCAGCAAACCACCACCTCCGGGACCTCCATCTCCCCCTTGAAGTCCACCCATGGCATTCTGCTGTTGCAACCTCTGCTGTTGTAAAGCTGCTACCATCTGCTGTGACATCGATCCTGAGTAATTCTGTGGCAGTCCTGGCTGAGGTCCTCCTGCCTGCTGTTGATGTCCAGCAGTTTGAAGTGGTCCTGACTGCTGAGGGGGCATACCAGGCTGGCCAAGATAACCTTGCTGCTGTTGTGGTGGGGGATGTTGCATTTGATGCAATTGATGTTGCTGCGGTTGTTGTTGTTGTTGATGTTGCTGCTGCTGTTGCAGTTGTTTTCTCATCATTTCCCTTAACTGCGGAGAGATACTGGACATGTTGGTTCCCTGACCGGACATTACACCCTGCTGCTGCAAAGTCATCTGCTGCTGTGACTGCTGCATGTTCATGCCCATCATTGAACGTTGCTGAAGATGTTGAAGTGGATTTGTTGGGCCCATGGCTGTTCCTTGACCCATGTGCATACCAGGTTGATTAACATTCATCTGTTGATTATCTATGACTCCTGGCCCCGCTCCAGGGCCAGGGCCAGGTCCAGGTCCAGGCCCAGGTCCCCCTCTTCCAAGGTACCTGGGCACACGTTGCCTGACAAAGGTTGCCATGAGCTGAGGATTTGAGCGCAGTATTTGCAGGACTTGTTGCTGTTGAAGAGGAGAACTAGGGGACCGGAGCGTTCTAAGAAGATCTTGCAAGGCACTCTGAAGGACTCCTCCGTTGCCAGCCCCTGTGTTTGCAGTCCCACCTGGGCCACCCATAATGCTAATCACTCCAGGATGGCCTTGTTGAGGTGGAACCTGCTGCTGCGCCACAGGCTGTGGTTGTTGTGTTGCAACCATTCCAGGATGGCCCATTTGACTCGTCATTGCTGGCCGTTGTTGAGGAGGCATCCCTGGGTTTCCCCACTGCTGTGAAGCCTGAACTTGAGGTGCGCCCTGCGGCATCTGCAACTGAGGAGCAAGCTGGTTCTGAGTCCCTCCTTGATGTTGCATGCCTGCACCCATCATACCCTGCTGTTGGTCCATTTGAAGCCTGCCTCCAACTGCCTGCATCTGAGGTGACATTCCCTGGGGTGGGGGCCCTACCATCCCTACACCTGCAGAGTTGATGGCCATTTGGTTTTGCACCTGAGGACCCTGCTGCAGGGCATGTGGAGACATCATTCCTGGACCCGGACTTATCGGCATGCCTTTTTGTTTTGCGATATGCCTTTGTGACTCGGCCATTCGCTGAATCTTTAACGCAATTTCTAGGGCAGCAGGAGGTGGACCAGAGGGCTGTTGTGGAGTAAAGTTTGACTGCCCTAAATTTGACTGTTGTTGCAGAGGCAAGTTTGACTGACCTATGCCAGGTTTTCCCATAGATTGTGATATAGAAGAAGGACCCGGGGGCCGTTGTACATAAGGAGGAAGGCTATTGGGGTGCTGCTGCTGCTGTTGTTGTTGCACCATTTGTCGTGGGGAGTTCATAATTCCACTGCCACCAGGCAACTGGTGGTACTGACGCTGGACCATTGTTGCCAGCTGCTGCTGCTGTTGTTGTGGCTGCTGCGTTGGACATCCTGCAACACTAGGTTGTGGAACAGGATTTGGACACTGCTGAGCTAACGACTGTAAATTGGGTGGTTGGGAAGCCTGTGTAGGTGTTCCAGGCCCAGTAGAATTACTGTTTCCAGGTGAGGGCAACCCTTCATTTCCACTCATCAGTGGTTTTCCTGTCCTTTGCATGCTGGCGACCCTTCTCCGGAGCATCTGGGCCTGCTGAACACGGTGCTGAAGCTGTTGTTGACGCAGTTTCTGTTTGATGTTGAGGCAGAATGGCACAGGGCACTTGTTCTCTTGGCAGTGTTTAGCATGGTAACAGCAAAGTGCAATGAGTTGTTTGCAAATGGGGCAACCGCCATTTGTTTTGCGCTTGCAGCCCTTCGTGTGCTGAACCACTCGTTTCATCTTCTGACAGGACGGAAGTGAGCAGTTGGCATTGCGGCACTGGCAAGCATGTACAAGAGACTGAATGCAGCGCTGGATGCTAAGTCGGCGTGAGTCTCCTGGACTCTGCATGGAGGCTGCAGTCTGACTGTTGCTCTCATCATCCAGACCCAGACCCAACTTCTCCATCTTGTGCTCATGACCCTTGGTGTTGTAACAGGTGATGCAAAGGTCATAATCCTGTGATGAGAGAGTTTGGTTAGTTACAGTTCATCATGTTCTCATATTTTGTGAAATTTATTTTTTCTAAAATAATATTTCATTTTAAAATATTAAAACAGCCTTGAACAATTTTTGAATGCATATAAACATATTCCTCCCTTTTCAACCACTTCCATTCATTTATTGTTGAATACTTTGGCACGGTTAGTTTTCCTACCTCACACACAGTGCAGTGGAAACGGGTCTCAACATGATGTTTACATTCATTACAAGTGTAAACAAATCGATCTTGGCTCTGGTTGTGCAGCTCTACCAGCATACACATTGAACTCCATTTGGCCCTTCGTAGTGAGGAGAATTCCAGGTGTTTGTCTCGTGCCAGAGTCAGGAATGCATCTCGTCCATCCATCAAGTCACATGCCATTAAAGGATCTGGGTCCATGATTGGTGGAAGGGCATTGGAATTAGGCCCAGCAATCAATC
>JAOUQT010000047.1:10642903-10655026 GCA_025769995.1 Xyliphius kryptos
TCTGGTATGTCACCCATAATGTTGTGTGCATTGCAATATTTTGAGCAAAACTGTGCTCTTAACCTGCTAATTGAACCGTTACACACTCTGCTCTTACTGGTGCAATGTGCAATTAATGAAAATTGGCCACCAGGCTTGTCTAATTTAGCCATGAAACCTCCCACACTAAAATGACAGGTGTTACAGTTTTGATTGTCTAACTCCTGTACATTAAAACATTACAGATAAATAAGCCCTATCTTAAAATCACTCGGGACAAAACACCCGATTGGTTGTGTATGGTGTAGATTACATACAGGTATTCCCAAGTGTGATGGATCCACAGGCTGACGGAAGGGGAGAGACTCGGGGTCCTGACGATAGAGAGACTCCAGTGTGGGCATTAACGCCTGTCTCAACTCCTCAGGTTTGAAAACTGATCAAACATGAAATAGTTTTAAAAAGACATAGGGTGTTAACGAAACATGTGTTGCAAAATGTTCAAGCATGCAGGAGAAATATTGATTACAATATGACTTCACAGCAACTATGTGGATAGTTGTTTTTTTGTATTTTTGTAGAAAAATCTCACGTTTCTTTTTATTAGGTGTTCCAGCTGGAGTGTCAGGTGTGCCGGAGCCGACAGCCTCTTTAGACTCAGTCTTAACTTCAGGCATTTTGTCCTCCTCTGCTGCCACACATGTTTCCATGGGAATAACTTTACATCCGTCACTTGATGGCTCTTCCTTCTTAATCTTAAAAAAAAAATAAAAATAAAAAAAGCCAACAAGTTCATAGCAGCAAGGGAAGAAAAAACTGAATTGGCGGGTGCATTAAGCCAGGCTTTTTGCTCACAAATATTTATTTAGGCTTTACCTCAGGCTTTTCCTCAGACTTCAAGTCTCCCTTCTTTCCAGTTCTTCTTCCAGTTACTGACTCAACATCATCAGCTTCTTCCTCCTCATCCTCATGCTCCACTTTGAGCTCAAGGGTAGCAGTAGCAACTGAGGGTACCTTCTGGGAGGATGCCTCAGCTGTACATACCGAAGCAGGAGTAGAAGCCTCCCCATCTACTGGCACAGAGTCCTTTGGAGAGAGCTTATATGTAAAAGAAAGGACAAAATAGGATACAGTAGTTGCCATTAGAAATGCAGAAGTGACAATATGGGGCCCAACTGCTGAAAAAAAAATTTAGTCCCTTATTTAGATCAGCATGTTCCACACAAAACTCTGTGGCTAAAACTCACCGGAGTGGGTGGATGCTGAGGAACATTGGGTGTTGATGGAGCCCCTGGTAATGCCTGCTGTATTTGCATGGCTTTGTCAATGTTAGCTGCATGAGGTAGCTGCTGCTGACCAGCACCCAGGTTTAGGTGGGACAAATTGGGGGTATGAGGCTGTGGGGTCTGTGAACCATGTAGGCTTGGAGGCGGTGTAAGGTGTGGAGTGGGTGTGCGACTGCGTGATGGAGAAGGAGAGCTCTGTCGGACAGCTGTACAGTGCGAAAGGTTGATGGTCTGGGAGGGGGTGGATTGTGGAAGCACTGCAACCCCACTGTTTGGGGCCAGAGAGCCAACAGACATCCCACTATTCCCTCCTCCGACCGAGGCAGGCTGAGATAAAGGACTTCCGGCTGGCATTGGTGGCGGTGTAGGAATTGGAGCATGCTAAAACACAGAGGCATTCATTAATCATCTCTTAAATAAAGATGTATCAATGGAATATCACCACCTGTTTACAAGGTGCGATGTAGGAACGTCCATTCTTACCTGGGTCATGGAACCCTGAGGGCTAGGCTGTGCCATACCAACTGTCCCAGTACCAAGCATTGAGGCCGAACCCTGAAACTGGTCAGAAGGTTGATACTGATTGTGAATTTGTGCCACATTAGGTGGTGCCATCCTTGTAGGCCCCATAGGCATCTGAAATATTGAAAAATGAACACTATCAAGCCCAGTTCTTTCAAAATATTGTGTAAGGTAACCAGACAGTCCACCTGTAATTACACCTGCTTTTTCTGCAAAAACTGAGTAGTACTTTGTCCATTCCACTCTTTCTGGATCAATGCCAGAATCTTGAATTTTCTGCGAAATCTTCCCCTACCACATTTTGTACTTACACTATATAGTTTGCGTTGATTTCTGCACAGTATTCTAATTTTTTTCAAGAATTTCAGGGGTTTCATGAGCTGGAAGTCCAAATCGTGTAAAAATAAACAAAAACACATCTATAATGTATTACAGTTTAACTTTTGGATGGAATTTATGGAAATTAATCAACTTTCTCATGATATTACATTTTTTTAAATTGTCTGTATAAAGTATATATTATACATTTTATACTTGTCATTTATTTATTGAAGGAAATTGAAAAATTAAGGTGAAACTTGGTGATCGTGGGGACAAACTGTTTTAAATAAAAGAACAGCTATCCATCAAAGTCTGCTCTTTACAACACAAAGAGGATTTTTTCTGAGGTCCTCCGAAAAAAAAGTTGTTGATGCTCAAAAGGTTAAAAAACCATCTCTACAGAGTTTGGACTCCACCAATACACAGCCAGATTGTGTACAAAAGAACTTGACTGGCATTCACAGAGTCATGACCTGAACCCAATGGGATGACTCTTCCAGGAGTTTATTTTTGATCATTCCACAACTTATCCAGTCTCTTCCTTGCCCTGTCCCAACTCTTTTGAAACATGTTGCCGGCATCAAAATAGTGAATATTTGCAAAAAAACAATCAGGTTTATTGGTTTGAACAATAAATATCTCGTCTTTGTAGTTAATTAAATGGGTTAAAAATTATTTCTAAATCATATATGTGTGTGCGTGCGTGTGCGCACACGTACACGCACGCACACGATAAGTCAACCCTGAGGACGGCTAGAGTAAATTGTCACTGGCCTTCACAAGGTATAAGCGTGCAAATGGCCAGACCATTCACAAATACTTAAAAGACAGTAGTGACAAACAGACATGTAACAGGGCATCCAAGCCATTACCAACTACAGGACACCACATCCTGTCTTTGACATAAAAATGTGTTAAGAGGACCAGCTAGCAGATGTTTTTACCAACATCTTGAACATCTTTCTGAGCAGCACTGTTCCCCCAATGTAACAAGGTAACCACAACTGTTCAGTGTCCTGCTTTAGGGTCAAGCTGTTTCTGATGGTTCATTGAGCAAGGCCTGTAACTCTCAATTGATAGGTTATATGTAAAGATAAATACAAGTTACTCTGTATAGTGTCTGCCTAGTGCCATAAAGGTGAATGTCAAATTTTGCATCTACAACATTGGCAGCCCAGACATTTTAACATACAGAGCATACACATACACGCGAACACACTTTCTCTCCAAAATGAGCAAGTGAGTGCAGAAAATCTGTGGGCATTTCAAACACAGCAAAACATGATTAGTTTTGGTACAGATTACTTCATTCCTAGTGTCATGACATCCCTATATTTTACTGCCACTGGTTCTGCTGCTAGATCTAGTTATTTAATGCACATGTGTGTTTTAAACAGTATAACTATATAAGGTTAAAGAGTTATAGAAGTATGGATATTCTAAATCATACATTACAGAATTCAAAAGAAAAATGTAAGAATATACATCAATGACCTTGCTGGAACGACAACACGCAGCATGATGCATCAAGTCACAAAGTAAAAGTCGTATCAAATACGAACATGTCAAAAAGCTCAGTTTTAGTGGCCCTGTTAACAATAATCAACAAAATATAACATCTTTGGGGTGTAGGAGATTCACAGCATGGAAAATTACCTTAACCCCATGCCCACATGGGCCAGAACCAAAGGAATTTTTCCAACACTGGGTCTCATCCATACCACACAAATTTTAGCAAAGACAGGCTCTACCCACCATTAGTACAGACTTCCCAATAAAATTCATACAACATACCAGGACATAATACCATCAAAATTACTTAATCACCTAGTGTGTCACTGAAAACCAAATCAAACATTTTATTAGACACCGACATTCATTTACACAAAACCTTTTTTTTTAATCTAACTTCAGGAATTCACTCTTCTGTTACTTTTCTAATAGGGCCATCACATAGCTCACCTGGTTGAGGGGTGAACCAAGTGGATGAATAGGAGTGGATCTCTGGCCCATGGACTGCATTTGGTTAAATGTATTCATTCCTACAGAAAGAATGTAATATGAATTAAACTGGAGGAATCTGCATTTATAGGTTTAATATTAAGTCATTAAAAGAAAAACTGTGACAACATTGAACATCTAATACACAGACCAGAAGGGTTTTGCATCCTGTTAACCATCTGACTTGGTCCAGGTGGCCGCACCATTGATGGATCAGGTAGAGTACTTTCTGCATTGAGAACTAAAAAGACATAGGCTTCATCATAAAGAGACAAATGTACTAAATAATCAATCTATTTTAACCTTACTGTTCTACTTATACAGTAAAGGTGCGTACTGCAAGCTATGGATGCACATTGCATTCTGAAAACAAAAACGTATGTATAGTCTACTTACTTGGGGGGAGACCTGCTGATGGTCCTTGCTGGCCCATGCCAGGAGCCCCCTGTTGCATTCCACCAGGAGTCATTCCAGGCTGAATGGGCATAATACCCTGTTTCTGCAACCTCATCCGCCGCTTCTCTTCCAGTTCCTTCTGTATCTTATAGATCTTTTCTGCTAGCAAGTGGTAGTACTCTCCCTACAGCGTGGACAAAGGAAAACAAGCCATTTTAAGACTAGACTAATTATTGCTGACTAGACTAAAAAAATGCTGGACAACGCAGTGGCATATGGAGGAATTGTTACCCTGCTGTTGGCAGATTCATACATGTCCCCCTCTACTTTACGAGCATATGCCACTAGATTCTCCATGCGCCGGTCCTTCAGTGCAGCTGGGTCCGGAGTAGGAAAGATGGCCTGGACACTGTTAAAAAACAAGTAGAAGCAACTCATTATATTTTTGTCAAGAGCACAAACGTATTATATACCTTCTTTTAGATAATGAAAAATTACATTTGTTTAAGATATTTATATTTATGTAATTTCCCTTTTATTGTATTATATCACTTGGCTACTCTCAAGATACAGTATTACATAACGTCATTAGCCCTTCCTCTTTTCTGGTGGGATAGCTAAATAATTCGTATGTCCGTCCCAGTATCTTTAAAAGACTTATATAAGAAATGCATACAGTTTGTGGACAAGGTGGTTACGTAGATCCTGGGTGATGTCCTCATGCCAGTTTTTTCTCATGCCAGCACCAGCAGCTGTAGTGGTAACAGGCAACGAGCCCATATTTCCCAAACCAGTACTATCATTCAATAAACTAAAAGAAAGAACATTCAAAATTAGTCTTTATAAAAACAATACAAGTAAAATATTAGGTACAATGTAATGGAATTCTTTCCAGAATGATACAATACTGAGAATTTGCTTGCTTTGCTTACTTTGCTGCATTCATGTTGACATGCAGCATAGGATCCTGAAGTATAGCTGATTGTTGACTTTGAGGTTGGACACCGACAGACCCATTTACACCCATTGCCCCTGATAAAACAACTGCAATCAGTAAATGATTCAACTTGCACACATTTAATTTAGACAGTAATATAAATAACATCTTAGTAAATCATCATTCTGTGAAAAAAAATTAATAAATAAATAAACAAACTTGCTTTTTCCATTTTGCTTCACTTACCCATAGTGTTAAGTGGCCTAGTTGATTGTTGGGCAGGCTGAGAGGGCGCCTGGTTACCCTGGTAGGGGAGTCCAAGCGCTGCATAGGCTCTCTCAATTGAGCTGGGGTCTATCTGACCAGGAGCATTAAGACTGGGAGCATTACGTGGGCCACCCGATGCAGTACTCAAAGCAGTGCCTAAGCCTGCATTAGCAGTGCTTAGAAGGGCTGTGGTCGGGCAAAAAAAGTAGATGTGAGAACAAATTACATGACCAACTTTATGACCGTCCAGAAGAGTATTTAAATATTAAGCATTATTTAAAATCATATTATAGGTCTCATGTCCAAAAGAATACATAACCAACATGTCTCATCCCAGAAAATGGGAAGAGGCATCTACTAAAACGATACACACACTCACACTGTTGACTTCTCTTATCTCCTGCATTCTTTAGTGGCAAACACACAGGACAGTCATGCCGCGTGCAGTTCTTCCAATGGGAGATGATCTGTCTTGATGAAGCGCAGTGTGCCACTGAAAATTAGAGCATACAAATCCTTGAGTTTGATGACCATTCTATACAGAAATCCAAGTAATCCAAAGAGGATCTTACACTTTTATAGCGACTGTATATTCAGCAACTAATACTTCCTTTAGTTTTTGTACCTATGGGGAACTGTAATCCCATAGTAATCCATACGGAGAGATTACACACTATATTGCCAAAAATATTTCCTGCCTTGTCTCACATATTTAGCTGCTCGACCATGGAAAGCCATTTTATAAAGCACACTGTTCTTGATCTAATCTAACGACCACATGACGTTTGGAGTTATGTAGTGATTGACTCTATGGAAAGTTGGTGACCTCTTCGCACTGTGCGCATCAGCATCCACTAACCCTGCTTCATCAGTTTGTGGCCTACCACTTCCTGGCCAAGTTTCTGTCGTTCCTAAATGTCAGCCTGGCATGAAGTCGATCAGTCTGTGGCACGGCTCAGGTGTTATGAGTAGTTTCATTAGAAGTCTAGTCCCTTTTGTCTTTAGACGCTTCTGGCGCTTTATTTTGTTCAAGATTGGTTTGCCACAAGGAATGCGTCAGCTTAAACCCATGTCTGACGAAATGAAATCGTTCTCAACAGTTTATCGGTTTAGGTCCACATTGGACAATGTCTGGATTTAGACTTGGACCACAGTCAGACTATTATTGACCTCTGGCCTAGGGGTTTACATACTCTTTCAACACTGAACTGGAAATTTGTACAGGTTGTGTTCAATAAAAATATCAATTTGAGTGGTATTAATTGAAGCAGATTGTTTGTCTATTGTTGTGACTTGGATAAGGATCAGAACTCACTTAATGACCAGTTTATTCAGAAATCCATGTAATCTAATTCAATCTAATCCAAGTAATGCTATGTAATTAGTAATGAATGTAAAATGCATTCACATGCACCCAGAATGAAGCAGATAGCCAATTGGAAAAAGGCCAATTAATCAGGTTCATCACACAGCATTACACCTATTATCATAATTATTATAACTATTCATATTATTTATTAATCTTAATATTTAATAGTTACTAAATATTAGTATTACGTATTATTAAATGTTAACCTAAAACAACCAAGGATGCATACGACAAAGATTCAGAACTAATATTTTACAAATAATCTCCATGGTAGTGGTCAATGTACCTATGGTTTCCATTTAAAAATAAATCACTACATTGAATTTTACTCTTTACAGCAAATTATCCAAAATCCTACTCTATAGTGTTTACCACTGCCAGCTAACTGCAAAACTACTATTATTAACACTCCCAGCCCATACTCACTTCATGACCTGAAATAGTTTCAAACTAGATATAGGCATTTCTGTCTATTGGTCACAATAATTCAATAATTAATTCAGAATTTATGCAAAGAGATCACTCAACCTACCCTGACAGGATTTGCCAGCCTGGCAGTGTGTCATATGATTGAGGACGTTCTTCATAGTGCGGCAGTGGGGCAGGTTGCATTGGCGCATCTCTCCATTAGCCTGTTCCCGTCGCTGGCATTTGTGGGCATGAAGCAGGAGAACCAGCTGCTGTTGTATTAATTTGCGCTTCTCTGGATCAGCTGTTGGAGAAACTCCTGAGCCTACTGGTGTGGCTGCTGGAGGACCAAGACCTCCCTGTGTATTTGGTGCCATGCCCATTGCCCCTCCAGCACCACCAGGCGCTGACTGGGAAATCTGAGCGACAGCAGGAAAAAAAATGTGCTTTGCATGATTTCTTTTTGTTTACATATCTATAAGAGTTTAGGTGTTTCCATAAGATGTCAAGCAGACACAAAGACTTCAGTCATTCTGTTGTACCAAGGTTAATACAGTTTTATTAAGGCATACAGTTATTGCTGCCATGTTGCCGAATGACTGCAGGTCAAGTAAAAGATGTAGTTTCATTATTTCAAGCTCATGTAAGACTTGTTTAAAAAGGTGACACGAATGAAATATAGCTTCGATACAAATTATCATATAGCTTTGATACAAAATGCAAAACGTATAAAACATTTAAACTATAACTCCTATATCCCAATTGTAAAAAGCTAGGGCCCTATTTAAAAATGTAAATCACATGAACCATGTTATTACAATAGAATAAAGAACACACATCCGATATTTAAAAATAACCATTTTAGCATTTCATGAAAAACCGGCATGGGGCAACAAATCTGGAAGATGTAGAAGTACTAATAAACTTCTTGAGCATCAATATACAATGAAGACATGCGAGTCAGTATGTAAAGAGCAGTTCAGAGTACCAAAGTCTCTCAATAGGAAATGGTAAGCGGAGGTTCACAAATCTTCAAATACCTGTGCCTGAAAATTGCGTAGCAATATTTTGAATATCCAAGAACCTACATTACATAATTCATAGAATGTTAAAATATAAATAAAATGCACAAAGGAGAAGGTCTACTGTAAATACTGGATATGCGTGTTCTTCTGGCTCCAGGAGTCAGTGCATGAAAAACTAGTATAATTCCAACTAATGCAGTTACAATTTGAAGTGCAATCTAAGCGATTCCGAAACGATGAATGAAAAACTGTTCGGTGGCCAAATAAATCTAAAGTTTAAGATTTTTTAGAAGACAAAGGACACCGGTACCATTCAGATTGTTATCAGCACACAGTCTAAAAGCCTGCATCTCTGATGGTATGGGGATATATATTATACATTAGAGCTACTGCAAGCATATAAATTTGGAAAGTTATTAATATACAATATAAAATGTAGTACTTCATTATTTCATCAAGACGTTAATAAACCACATAATACATCACTCAAAACACAATGGTTTCTCAGAAGTGTCCAACTGGCCAGCCTGCAGTCTGGAATCTTCACCAACTTTACAAAGCCCAGCAATACTATGCAGCTACTATCCTATCCTACATCACTACAACATTCCTCTCCCAAAACTCCAGCAATTTAACAACTGTTATTAAAAGAAGATGGGATGCTACACAATGGCAAATACCCTGATTTGGGTTCGACATGCATGTTCTACTGTAAATAACATATGGATTAATGAGAACTGCAAACCATTGCATTCTGATTTATTTATAAATTTACACTCAAATTTGTCTCAACATTTCGTACATCAAATCCATCAACTTACCATGGACGGCATGCCTGGCATAGGTTGGTTTTTTTTGTCCATGCCGAACTGTGTCATGCTGTTGGGTAAAACTTGTTTGCTCATGAGCTGTGGGGAAAGCCCTCCACCACTCTGAGCGACATTTGGATTATAGGGACCGCCAAAGGTGCCTGCACCTCCCATCATCCCCATCTGGAATCACAGGGTGGAGTATAGAAACATAAGAATATGAAAGAAAATAACACAATCAATTAGAGGAGTGCGATATGCATTATCTATGATGATATCTGAATTGATGGTATAACAATGTGTGAGGACCATTAGAGTATGTCGCTCATTTTAGATCAGATAGATTATGTTAAAAAATACATGGACAGAATTGGACAATGCAGACAGAATCATGGACATCAGATATAACGACGGAAATACAAAATGTGTTAAAGCTTAACATTAACTATGCGCAGGTTTAAAGCAATGGTTCCCATAGGGGAAGAAGGGGTGAAAGTTTGTGTGTGTGTCTGTGCCTTTCAGCATTACACTAAAAAAAATAAAAAAGACTGATTTTCCTAAAACTGAGTGAGACGTTGAAATAGGTTAGAAAGTTTCCAGGAAGTGTGTGTTCAGCAACTGACCTCCGTTTACGTGTGTGTGTGTGTGTGTGCAGTATTAAATCAACTTTATAATGCACACTTACTCATAAAAGAAGCTTCCATCCAAATAACAAAATATAAACAATAGTCAAATTACTGTTTTCTGCAGAATCTTAACAGCTGGAGATATGTCATTATTGCACACCCATATGATCAACTTTTAGATCATGTTTTAGAAAGAAAGCATTTTTTTAAAGAAAGACATGTCATGTCAAACACAGTCATCACTTCTCAATGGTTGGCTGCAAATATGTGCTCTACAGGACAGGGAAAACTTAACTAAACCTCCAAATCTCGCAACAGGTGCAAGGGCAATTTAGCGACACCAATTAACCTACCGCATGTGTTTGGAGTGTGGGAGAAAATCGGAGCAAAACCCACTAAAAAGGGAAAACATGCAAACCACACACAAAAAGTTTTTCCTTGCCACTTTCGCCATCCGGCTTGCCCATTGGGGAGAAACTAACCCGCTTTAAATTTGAGACTTATATGCTGTACAGAAACTTTGTGACAATGTTACATTGCAGAAAAATGCTATATAATTGAATTTATATAGCATTTTATACATTTAGCAAACATTCCCAGATAAACTTAACATTTTTTAACTTGTACAATCTAATAATACAAGACCATCAAGAAATTTGGATCCAGAAATTATGCACTTAAAGTACATCTCATTCACAGCAAAGTACTGTGTATTATTATTACATGTGTTCAGCGTTCATCAATGCGTACAACACGCCACTTTTGCTGCCGTTATAAAAACTACCCATTGAGAATTGATTGTGTTATTAGGCTTTTATTTACATTTCTTTTTAAAAATCTATAAACGATAAGGAAATTGTATAGCAGCATCAAAGAGACTTTCATGTTTTTTTTTGTTACAACAGCATTTAAGAAACTTTTGTTACCCAAGAAAACTCACTGAATTAATCAAACGGAGTTAAGTGAAAGAAAGGGGTGAAAACAATCAAGATGCCAGAAAAATGTAAAGAACAGTGTAAAGAAAAATGTAACTAACCTACCTTGTTTAATGTCCCAGGCTGCTGTGTTCTCATTCCACCTTGGCCTGCTGCCTGCTGCAAGGTCTCAGCCAGCAGATTACTGGTACTGCCCATGCCTGGACTGGGGTAGCCCATTCTGGGTGAGCCATTAATCATATGTCCTCCCATCATGCCTTGCTGAGGTGCAGGGGCCACTTGCTGTTGGCCATTACCTTTCTGAGATGCAAGCATAGTTCTGTTTATGCCACCCATCATCCCTGCTATCTGTTGCTGGTGCATCAGGTTGGCCTGCTGAGGGGAGAGGTGTTGATGCCCCTGAGGCACTAGGTTCTGGGGACCTGGCGATGCCTTCATGCTCCCCATAAGCCCTATACTCACACCAGCTGGACTGCCTACTTGCTGCTGTTGTGCAGCTACAGGTGGCGCTCCTGATCGGAGCAACTCAGAGAGTTGTTTGTGCTTGGCAGCTGCATCTTGACCAGTCATGCCAATTCCACCAAGCCCACTGGCAGCTGCTGCTCCACCCAGGTTGGTTTGGAGCTGACCAAGGTCTCCTCCATTTGCTACAGCAAGCTCAGAGGAGCTGATAAGTTCATCTGGAAGGTCATGCTCCAGGTCAAAAAGTGAGCCAAAGTCTACAAAACAAAATGCATATAACTTTTATTGTGAATTAAATAGAATGTTATGCCTATGAATTATTTGTTTACATCGAGTCTAACATTGGGCCCAGGCTTTATTTGTTATTGTCATAATGAAATTACCACACACATACTGATTCAGTGCAAGCTGTAGTCTGAAAGAGTTATAAACACTGACTACATCATATGATCAAACTATAAACACAAACATACTGCTGAAAGTAAGTGTCATTTACAGTCTACGGTAACTGAATCAACCAACATAATTCAACTCTCCGGCACTCCCTGTGGTTTACTAAACTCACTTTAACCAGTAATAGACTATTGGACTAAAAAAAGTCAAATTAATGCCATAAAATTATAGCCAGTCCACTTTTTTTTTTTCATGGTCTTCCTCTTCTTCTTCTTTCGGCCTCTCCCTTTTATCAGGGGTTGCCACAGCTTGTCAGTCTCTTCCACCTCACTCTGTCCCCTGCATCTTCTGCTTTCACACCCACTACCTGCATGTCTACATTGACCA
>JAOUQT010000047.1:10655126-10667995 GCA_025769995.1 Xyliphius kryptos
TGACCCCAACCAAGTTGGTATACCTGTAAGTCGCTTTGGATAAAAGCGTCTGCTAAATAACTAAATGTAAATGTAAATGTACATTATTTTTGCAGAGGCGTCATCAAGTGGGATGTTTAACCTAAATCAACACATCTTGTTTATGTAACCATATTCTAATGGCATAAATTATGTCACATACTAAGCATCTTTATGAGGCCCAAATATGTGGCTGGATGGGGTAATGGCGGAAAAGACAGACAGTTTATTACATCTTTGCCTTCTATTGGTTAATGGTTGAGAAAATGAAACAGGGCATTACATTTTGAACAACCCTCGTACATATAATACATGTGCAGCATTTAAACTGAATTCTTTTTTCCTAAAACTCTCACCATGTTCGGCATGCCCGTCACAGGCTGAGGTTTTTTGTCCATGTTGAATTGAGCCAAGCTGTTGGGCATACCCGGTTTGTTCATGGGTTGTGAAGGAAGACCACCAGTCAGGTTCTGACCTGCATTTTGTCCATAATTCCCTGCATAATGGCCAGCTCCGCTCATCATTCCCATCTGTGAATACAAAGTAAACAAATTTACCAAGTAGTTCTAAATTTAATTAATGGTATGTGATGTTTCACCCTAACATAATCGAACTCAGTAAATACAGCCACCAATACAAAACAGCTTGGTTAGGATTTTGAGCCATCTAAAAGTTGGGGGGTTCGATTATAAATCCACTAAATTGCATTGTGAGTGCATTGCATTGCATTGCTTTATGCTGTATTATGACTGACTCTGTGCTCTGAACCCAACCATTCATTTGTAAATCACTTGGGATTGGGGTGACTGAAAACTTGTAATATATCATATTAACTTGTAACAATTTGGTTGTCTGATGTTTTCTTTTTTTTAAGGTTTTAACACATTCACACTACACATAAAAACACAACTTTGCATCGGAAGTGGATTTGGAAGAAGTCAAGTGAAATACAAAACAAAAACAAGAGAAATACAAAAGATTGTTAAGGAGAACAGGACTGGATTACCTTGTTCATATTTCCAGGCTGCTGTGGTCTTAGGCCTCCCTGCCCTCCTGCTACCTGCTGCTGTAATGTCTCTGCAAGTAGGTTACTGTTACTCCCCATGCCTGCATTGGGGTACCCTAACCTTGGCGATCCATTCATCATTTGTCCCACCATCATGCCTTGCTGTTGAGACACAGGCACCCCTGACAGTTGTCCATTGCCTTTCTGTGGTCCAAGCATAGCTCTGTTCATACCTCCCACCATCCCAGTCATCTGTTGCTGTGGCATTAAGTTCGCCTGCTGAGGAGAGAGGTGTTGTGGCCCTTGAGGTACCATATTATGGGGCCCTGGAGACATCTTCATATTACCCATTAGCCCTATAGACGTTGGACTGATGCCCTGCTGCTGTTGTGCCGCTACAGACGGCGCTCCAGATCGGAGAAGTTCAGACAGTTGCTTGTGCTTAGCTGCAGCATCTTGTCCAGCCGTGACTCCTCCAAAACCACTGCTTATTGCTCCACCACCACCCAGGCTGCTGTGAAGTCCAAGGTCCCCTCCATTTGCCACTGCCAACTCAGAGTTGATAAGCTCATCTGGAAGGTCATGCTCCAGGTCAAAGAGCGAGCCGAAGTCTACAGAAAAAAAAAATAATAATAATTTAAACAATTAAAAAATGGAACTGCAACAGAAACTTGTTCTTATCTATAACATTACATGTTTAAATTAAAACAAACATCTGCATCAATAAAAAGTAAAAAAAATCTGTGAACATCCTGATAACCATTCTGCTCCTTACTGACTTTCCCCTTTAGAAAGCCCAAGATCAAAGCCTATAAAAGTTTCTGAAATTCCCAGTGCCTTACATTGGTTTAAAAATATATATATGAAAATCTGTTGAAATAACAAATTAAAACAGTAATAAATTAAAAAGCAAGTTTATAAACCTAACTTTACCTAAAGAAGATTTGCCCAGTATGTCTTCCAAAACTGAAAACTGTTCAACTTCAAATAGGATTGTGGTTGAAAAACCAGCCTTGCGACCTGAAGGTTGCTTCCTAGTCCCACAAAGACCTATGACTAAAATTCCCTTGAACAAGACACCTAACCCCAATTGCTCCCTGAGTACTGCGTACAGGGCTGCCGACCGCTCCGGACACGTGTGCTCACTTCACCAGTGTGTGTGTGTGTGTATATATATTTGTGTGTTTGACTGCACAGATGGGTTAAACATGGAAGACAAATTCCTCTGTCTGTAAGCACAAGAGGCAAAATAAATCACTGTATCATTAAATCAAATATTGCTCTGATAAGGTACCGTCTGCACAGTCTTACCAATCTCATACTTAAACTACAAGTTCTATAAATTTGGCTTTGGCTTCTTTGTAACATCTTGGATAAATATCCAACTGGTCATTCAGTTTCATAACAAGTTGATCTACATGTAATGTAGTTGGGTGTATTGACCTCTCAGTTTATAACTTTTGTACTTAATAAGACAGTTTGAGTATTTACCATTAAGTTTTATAACTCTGCAAGCCAGGATTGTCTATAAATATAAATGGGATGTATACCGAACTGTATGTATTATTTGATAGGTTATGTTGGTAATCTGGCGGCACGGTGGCTTAGTGGTTAGCACATTCGCCTCTCAATGCTGGGGATTCCCGGTTCGAATCCCAAGCTGGGTGGAGTTTCCATGTTCTCCCCGTGTCTGTGTGGGTTGTCTCTGGGTACTCCGGTTTCCTCCCACATTCCAAAAACATGAAGGTAAATTGAATGCTCTAAATTGCCCTGAATAGTGTGTGTATGAGTGTGTGCCTAGCAATGGATTGGCACCCTGTCCTGGGTATATCTGCCCAGAGCCTGAGATGTTCTCCCCTGGATGGGCATGGGGAACCCCCCGGCGACCCTCATAAAGGAATAAGTGGAAGGTAATGAATAAATGAATGTTGGTAATCTTAAATGCATTTTATTTTTTAGTGTTATGAACCAGTACTGCAGCCATAATTAGAGAGCACATAGACTGTTAGTACAAGAAATGTTTCAAATATGGAGCAATTTTTAAGGTCAAATTATAAATTAAAACAGACATTCAAACAGTCGTAGGCTTGTGGTTAAGGAACCGGCTTTGTGACCTGAAGGTCCCCAGTTCGATTCCCGGTCCCTCAAAGTCCAATGTTTAAAGTGCCCTTGGACACGGCACCAAAATCCTATTGCCACCCGAGCAATGTGTACAGGACTGCCCACTGCTCCGTGCACTTGTACTCAGTGTGCATCACTGCACGGATGGTTTAAATGTGGGGGACAAACACAGTAAGCAAAAAGATCACTTATTTTCTTACTTTAACAAATACTGCCAAAAGATTTTGGGCAAACCAGTGTTGACCATTTTACACACTGGACATCACAGTTTATGACCAACCAACAGATCAAATGCTTAAGCGACATATCGGCCACACCTTTTAAATGACAGTAATGCTTCCATTTGCATCCAAATTAAGTAGCCATATTTATCATCCCTGAACTATCCAAAACAACTTAATGGCATCAAAGATATGAAAAGAAAATAAAGTGCATTTCCTCAACTACAGTATATTTGACTATTTGCTTTAATCCTGCATTACAGTTCTACCTCAACAACTTTTTAAAACTCCTTTTCTACTTATTTAGATGGATACTGTATAACGAAATGTTTTACATTACAAGTTCCTCCTGTTTTATAACATCACCATTAAATGTCATTACACGTCGCAAAACACCCAAACAAGCACCTGAAGTATGCCATTAGACCAACATTATTAAAAGTAACAAATACAGATATAATGCTAAACCCACATCTAGAAGGATATTTTGCAATTGAAGCAAGTCGAAGAAAGCAATAACTTGGGAAGGAAACCAAACACAAAAACTTAAAAGGAGTGTGCGTGTGACCCAAAGAAACTGCACTCTGGTCCATCAATGGCTTTACGGCTGAACAATAGAAACAGATGCAGATGGGATGAAAGAAATGACCAAACGCAATCGTCAACTCAAAACAAGCTGTATGTTTCCCCAGATCACCATAACACGATCAACAAAAAGTCTCTGAACTCGTGTTTTCACGGAAGGCAGTTTTAAAAATCGCCGTGCGCGCTTCTGTTTCCCAGCACACACTTAATAAACTGAAAGATGCGCGTTAATCAGCAAACGAAGGCAAAGCCAGTTAGCCAACTAGCTAACAATGCCAGAGGGAGTCAGAGTTGTTCGTGGGCCTGAACCTACGGCATTTCCACACAGTGGTAGTACGTGCTAGCTGACCAGCTAACAATATTAGCAACACTTTAACTTAATCCCATCTCTGCGGCACAAACAACGCACCAAACCCGCTGACAAACTAATTCACACGACAAGTAGTTCAAAAAACGCGCGCACAACTGTTGTGTTCGGTCTCCAAATCAATTTTATGGGAAAGTTTTAAAGTTAGCTGAGTATGAAACTAGCTGAAGAGAGGCTACGGAGAACTGATGTGTGTCGATTGTTAGCCATCAAGAAGCGAAGTGATCTTTAATGGAGCTTCCGCCGCTCACTCTGAGACACTTCTTTACAGGGACCTAACTTTTACACATGCGGAGAGAGTTCAATACTTCTTCTTTGCTTAAAGTCTTTATGCAAAGACTTTTAAAGCTAAGCCCGTCTGTCTCATCACGTACACCTCGTATGGTTTCCTTTAAACGTCAGTTGAACTACTGTAGATTCTTACTGTCAAAGTAACCGAGGTAAAGCTCCGTGTGATTAAACCTGAGATTTCATTAAAGTGAACACACAATTCACCATCAGCCCAAGAGCTCAACGTTACGCCACAGATATGCAGACAGACTGTTGTAAAAGCTGTGGAGGTGAGAGCGCGACAGAGCTCAATCTGTGAAGCGGCACTCGCAAACTCAGCGAGCTATAATGTTGTTGCTAACTTATTAGCTTCCGTTAGTTGCAAAGCAGGACTGGCAAGCTAACGCTAAGGCTAAAGCTGTGGGTTCAGCCGTCGCAGCTAGCGAGCGCACAAATTACTAAATCATCACACGCTCCTGTCCAACATGACAATATCCACACGGGCGGAATCAGGGCTCCGAGCGTTCGAACAGACCAAATAAAGCAGCCCACGGTTATACGGAGGGTTTAATATTAATATTTACCGTTTCCATCGCTGGCGGACGCAGAAAGTGCCGGAGAGGAGAGTTTAGGCCTCTTGGCTGAAGGCGGGCCAGAGTCCAGAACGTTCTCGGCCATATTTTTGACGAATTTAAAATTTAATGTAACCACGAAGATCGGTGTCTTCGGTTGTCTGCCAGTCGTGGTTTGTCCCTCGGCTCCAAAATTCGACTTTTCCCCCTCCTTTTTAGGGACGAAGGAGGGGAAAGTCCCGTGTACAAATACACCTCTTTCCTGGGTTCGCCTCTCGTTTACAGCTCGCGGATCAACCCCCTCCCCACTGCGATTTTCTCTTCTTTATACATTTCTGCGAGCGGAGGAGGAGGAGGAGAGGCAAGAGGACAGAGTCAAGAGGAGAGAGGCGATCGGAAAAGACCTTTTTACTAACTTGAAAATAATGGCTACCATATTCGTGCGCGTTTCTTCATTCTGTACGTATTTTCGCTTTCTAACCTGGAAGAGGTGCCGCTCACACGGACTGAACTGAACTGAACGCGGACTGCGTATCTAAAGTCAACCTCGCTCCTCCAGAGCAGGGGACAAGTGCAGCCGGATCACATTTCAACAAAACGCAAAGATAGTTATGTCTTTTATCTGTAAACCTCTGTAATAAAAACTTTGAAAAACTTGAATTCTACGGACGTGACTTTTCAAACTAAACGACGCACAAAGAAATCTAAAATGGCTCAACAATTTCTACTTGAATTATTCAACGTTTACACATCATTCATATACAGAAACGTACATACTACATAGGCAACATTTAAGTTATCCAAATAACCTGTGCTAACAATTTTTAAAATGGGGCAACTTTTACTTAAATGAGGAACAGTTTTTGGAGCACAAAGTGAAACCACTAAAGTTTAATTTGTCTACAATGCACCAAAACTATCAATGAGCTAAACCTCTTATTAAATATATTCTTTTCAAAAAAGTTTTATGTTGGTTTGTTTTAAACCCTGAATTCATAAAGCGTGAACTTTTTGATTCTTTTTTATTCCTACTGATGACTTAATGGGTGGCACAGTGTGTTAGTGGTTAGTGCATTCGCCTCTCAGCGCTGGGGATTCCCGGTTCAAATCCCCATCTGGGTGGAGTTTGCATGTTCTCCCCGTGTCCACGTGGGCTTCCCCCAGGTTCTCCGGTTTCATCCCACAGTCCAAAAACATGGATTTAAAGTAAATGGAATCTTTTAAATTCCCCCATATAGTGTTTGTATGTGTGGCTGTGTGCCCAGCAATAGGTTGGCACACTGTCCTGGGTGTATTTGCCCAGCGCCCAAGACGTTCACCCCTGGATGGGCATTGGGAACCCCACTGCGACCCACCTAGAGGATTAAACCAAATGCTGGAGGAGACTTTGTGCAGTGGTCCAAATCTCCATCAATACAAGTTCTTGAGGAAAAATGACTGCAACTGGACCGAAATAAATATTGATCTTGAAGCTTACCGCCCTTCCATACTGTACCCCCCATTCATCTGTGTTTTTTATTTACAGATGAACAAATAAAAAACATCTACCAATTCATTTTTGGAGAATTGCATGCTTCCAAGCATTTGAGGAAGGCTGTGTGAAGCAGAAGTTCCATAAAGACATCTGAAAACCATCCCATCTTTTCTCAATTAGATATTAGACGTCACTCAGGCACTTATTCAGACTCTTGGCTTCTTAGAGTCCCTCATTGGTCAGTCGAATGAAAACATATTACTAATGAATTCTGTAAAATGAGACAAATGATGAGAAATCAAAGATCAGGAATGTGACCCCTACCTCATCAAAGTGCCGTAGATAGTAAGCTACGATGAAACCCAGGAGACTTCGGGAGTTGTCCTAAAGAAAAAGAGGAAAAACATGTTATTCGTGAGTTTCCTGACCCTTGTGGATGCTGTTTGTTTGCTGGGTCACTATGAAACAGCACAGATTCAACATTATTTCATTATTTTCTACAGTTTTTTTTAAAAGGGCTAGAGGCTTTAACACAAAATGATTCACAAGTATTCCAATTTTATAGTTGGGGTTCGATTACAGGGTCAAGCATGGTGGGGTTCAGAGCCTTTCTTAGGGACCCACAATGGTAACGTCATTGAACTTGGAATTGAATCTCAAACCTGCAGATTTCCTCACACCCTAATCACTGAGCTAAAAGCTTTATATCAATGAAGAAATAAAGAAGAAATGACCAACATTCTCAAATGTGATGGTCATATGAACACATTTGGTTTTGTTTGGTCTTGGTTCTCTCAATGTTTCTAGGGTTAAGAGCAACATGGGAGTTTTTTTTCTTGCCACGGTCGCTGTGACTTGCTCTTTGGGGGTTTAGGTTTTTAACACTGTAAAGCTACTTTGTGACAATGCACTGTTGTAAAAGTCAGCTCCACTTAATATAAAATGGACTTTGTAGTTCTACAATTACAGGCTGTAGTCCATCTGCTTGTGGACTACAGTATGAACTGTGTACATCCCTTTAATCTGTTCTAATGGTCAGGACCCAAATAGTACCACCACAGAGCAGGTGTTATTAGGTTGGTGCATTATTTCTATCCCACTACTCTACTCTAACCCCCAATTCTCTGCATATCCTCCTTTACCACATCCATACATCTCCTCTTTGGCCTTCCCCTCGGTCTCCTGACCGATAGAGACCAGAAAACGAAAAGAAAATGGATGTACTACAGGCTGCAATTATAGAACTACAAAGTCTATATGTTAAGTGGAGAAAATGGATAATGTAGCAAGAAGAGGACATGTCCAAATTTTCGAATGGTACTATATGTATGGAACTAATGTACACAATGAGCCATTAATAAACCACCAAACCACTAGTTGGCCCAAAAGTCAAATGAAATTAGTTTTTTTTTATTTCTTACACTACTCTTAACATCCTTAAGTTTGGGAAGGATGTCCAGAGTAAACCCATCTGCTTGACCTCTACTTCTGTTTCCTCCATTCATAAAGTTCCCCAAGGCGAGAACCAGGCCGAGAACCTGCAGAACACCTTTACTGAACCGAAGAGTCTGCAAGAAAGGCAATGAATCACAGAGCAAACAGGTTTAAATCCTTCTTTCTCCTTTTATCTTACTGTGTTTTTTGTCTCTTCTTCTCTTGTTTAGCCATCCTATATGTCTACATACCAAGATGTTACTTTTACGTTAAAAAGTTACACTATAATTACATTATAAAGGCTAAATGGTTCATTATTGCTTTTTTTTTTTTATTTCATTTCATCTTCTCTTATCTTCTGCTTAATTCTTTAAAAGGGTCTTAATGAATAAAATATTCCAGTAGAATGTGTTGAGAACAAAAGAACATCAAAATGTAAATGATGATCTCATGGAGGTCTGGATTTGGAGTCCTATTCAAAATTAAAAGACCGGCTGATCCAACTTCAGTGGAAATTCCTCAAGACAAGTTCTAATGAGGTTCAGTAGTGTGCAGTAGGAGCATGCCCAGGCGTTGTGAGGCGGTCATACAGGCATGTGGAGGACACACACTACTGAGCCTCATTTGAACTTGTCTTGAGGAAAAAGCACACGCAGACACGGGGAGAACATGGAAACTCCATCCAGATAGGAATTCAAAAGGCAAACATTCTAACCAATACGCCACTGGCAATTAGAAAAGCTGACGATGATGATGTATCTGTTCTCACCTGGCAGAGTTTCTGTAGAAGGCTGATTTTTCTCTGGACTGAGTTTATACACTCTCTGTATGAAGACTGAACAAGGATACAAAAAACCCGTTCTGAGAACTGAGGAATCTCTGAGAGCTGCAGCAAGAACCTGCATCAGTGTCAGAATGCAAAAAAATATCTCAAAACCAGGAGATGATACACTTGAATTACAATTTAAAGTCTGTATAATTTGTAAATTTGTAATTATGTAAGTCCTAAATATGAATTAAAGTAAATAAAATATAATTGAAGTATAGATGTGAGCGCATGTTAGGGCTGGGACGATACGGCCTAAAATCACTATTGCGATATATTGAGCAGTTCACATGAAAAATTTTAATACACACACATACCCCAAAAATAAAGAATATATAGGGCCAAAGTAAATACTTCACAGCCATATTGATGGTACAATTCCCTTTTTACTGGCACGTTGTCACATGACTACCCTATAGAGAGCCAGAGTGCAGCCTCTTAAAGAAACGAATGTAGCCGATGAAAAAGCCGACTTTGTAAAGAATAAAATTTACCGAAAATACCAATATGAGCAAACTGTCGTCGGTCCTCGCCATAAATTTCGTTATCGTAAATTTTCGGTATATCGCCCACGCCTAGCCCGTGTGCATGTACCTGTATATATGCATGTGGGTGTGTGTGTGTGTGTGTGTGTGTGTACCTGTGTGTTTGTGTAAGAATGCATGTTCCTCTCTTGTGTGTGTGTGTGTGTGTGTGTGTGGGTTTACCGATGTGTGTATGCACGCTTGTCTATATTCATATTGTGTGTAGATGTGAGTGTGCCTCACTGTTCAGGCTTATCCAGCGGTTTGGCGTTCTCCTTCCCCTCGCTGGCCTGGATGTGTCTCATGATTTGATCCATTTCCTCTTTCTGCACTCTCTGTAAAGATGACAGACAAGGAGCGTTTATTTACAGGAACTGGTGGATGTGATCAAAGCTCTGTAGATATACATCTGTGTGCGTAAAATGGCCACTGTGTTGCTGTTTGGTTCTAAACTGCTGCCATGCTTTAAAGAAAAGGGTCTCAGGAGTAATTACTGAGAGTATGACAGTAATGTGGAGTAAATTGAGGAGTAAATTGTGTGTGTTTAGACATAGCGGCGCATGTAGAGGAAGATGAAGGAGCCCTGAAATGCTCACTGTGGCTGAGTCGGGGAGGTGGGTGCTGGAATGGAAACGAGGGGAGACTGTGTGTTTTTGTGTTTTTTAGTGGTTTTGTGTAAAGGAGTCATAGACAGTGCGGAGTCTCTCTCAGTAAAGACCAGCAACCTCAACATTGCAATAACTCTCTTGGGCTACAGTGAGAGAGAGCGAGAGAGACGCACACAAAAAGAGAGAGAGATGAAGACAGAGGGACTCTATGGTGTGACAATTGGGGTCCTGACCATTGGAGAGCACCAAAAAGTGGACCAGTTCAGTCTGTACTGTAGTCCATAAAACAATGGACTACAGTCTGGAATTGTAGAACTACAAATTAGTTAAGTGGAAGTGATACAATGGCAAATGGGTGGAGCAAAAAGAGGGCGTGTCCAAACTCTTGACTGGTTCGGTGTTTGTCCTGAGCATTTCTACGTAACGTTAGTTAATATTTTAAGTTCCTCAAAATACATTCTTTAGGTATTTATGGTCCGTGTGATTGATTTGCAGTTTAACACACGGTTTTAGAATCTGTGTCCGTATCTAAATGCAATAAAGCAGTGATTTTTTGTCAACGGAAGACTCAATAAATGTTTCAAAATGTCTTTACTTACATTTTCATACAGAACCTGAAGGGTCTCCAGGTCCACCACCGTGCTGTCCATGTGAATGATAGCTGTCGTAAGAAAACAATGATACATCAGTTCCTCTCATTGTTTCCACTTGGGTCTCTACTAGGAAATGAGGTTATTCCAGGGGGCCCTCTTGACTTAGTAGAATCTGCAGTATCTGCCCCTTTTAGTTGCTGCTCTAGTCAGTTATGTCAGAGTCACATGCTACAGCGCGTGTCAATCATACAACAGTATTACAGTGCTTTATTCGCTCTAACTGTGTTTCTTGATGGTTTTTCTTAGGTGTCATCTTGAGGAGTCCCAGTCTCCTCGTCTGTGGCACTGCGGCTGCAACGTTTATGAAAGGAGAATGGACTTCTGTTGGACTAACAATGTTGCAGTCCTGGAGGATGGACTCATAGTTATGGACTGAGCTAGACAATCTGTCTACTCTGGCTTTCCTACACTGATGCTACTTGGCCGCTTAAGGAGGATGAGTCCCCCACTGAGGAAATAACATCATAACAAGGAGTTTTTTCTTGCCACTATCGCTTGGGCTTGCTCTTTGGGGGTTTAGGCTTTGAACTCTATAAAGCTGCTTTGTGACGACAAAATGTTTTTGGACATGAGGCAAAACACTCAGGACAGGGTGCCAATCCATCGCTGTAGCACGTCATCAAGTACTCACTCAATCATCCACAGTACTCTATATAGGGGCAATTTGGAGCCAATTCAAGCCTCGAGACTCTTCCTAGATTGGGATTCGAACTTCGATGCCCAGCACTTAGAGGCGGACGCACCTACTCCTTCGCACATAACAATACTAACTGTATTACTCAATAACTTATTTTCCAAACGGTACAAACTATTGGCATAGAGTCTTCTTTGGTGTAACTGGTGTGTATATGGAACATCAAATTTGACATATTTTTGTCATTTCAACCGGATTTGAGCGCAAGGTTCCTGTAGAACCAAGGTGCTAAATGGAGCAACAATACACACAATGCATATACAAAATAATGGAAAAACATTTCATAAAAATGGAATCCTGGGGGTTTGTGTATTTCGTGAAAGGAACCTATGTTGTAAAGGCCAGGAAGATATTGTAACACCCTTAATGATGCTGTCCATCTGTGTACAATTCTGAACCAGCGCAACATAAACTCTAACCACACGCCAATAACCACACAAAAGATGTCAAAAATACAACTATGGTCATTAGGGAAGAAAAAACACAATACATTCCACCATAGAATGCATATGGTCAGTTAAATCCTGAAGGGCAACAAGCCAGGAACATAAAAAAAATCATCATCAACTGAGCCAAGCCACTTTAAAACCTTGATGGTGCAATTTGGCTTTATTATTTTTTTTACAAGTGGATTGAGTTTGGATTCAAGACATTTTGAAATGGTGGAAATATAAAAAAAACAATGAAAGGCCTGGAACTATACCAACTAGCACTCTTCTACTAAACCGTACGCTAATGCTAAAACGTGCATACAGTGCACATTCCTTTCATAGCACGGGACAATTTCCTAAATTAGCAGAATCCAAGGAAAATGAGGGGCGTTTAGAAAATATGAAGCAAATTGGCGTGACGATAATGGTAAATCATTACGCACATGTAAATAATTAGCTTCCATGCAACTGTGGTTGTGGGCTAGAAGCTACAACCTACATGGTTCCCTCTCACTCCCACTTGTTCAGGCATAAAATGTTCAGTTAGTTCCACTGTGAATCATGAGTGCCAAAAAGCTTCAAGATGACTGACAATAAATCATGCTGCACTCATTAACTGAAGTAAAACATCACATGCTAATGCTAACTTTGCCAAAGTAGCTTCTAATCTCTGGGTTTCGCTGATTTCATTTAATATTTGTGTGTCTTTTATAAGAACTCTTTTCATCATGCTAATATTGTTTTGTCTGTTTGTTTAGGGGTTCAGTATGTTTCCAGAACTTACGTAAAAACCAAACTCTATGGAGAAAACATATGGACATACCCAGGACCTTCCTACTATGAGGTACAGGGGTTAGACACTAAAACTAAAACTGGTTTTAGACCACAATCATTGATTAGTATGGTGTAGGTTCTCCTCTTGCGGCCAATACAGCGTCCATTGGTCTTGGGAATGACCTCTACAAGTCCTGCACAGTGGTCAGAGGGTTTTGAAGCCATTCTTCTTGCAGGATAGTGACCAGGTCACTACGTGATGCTGGTGGAGGAGAACGTTTCCTGACTCGC
>JAOUQT010000047.1:10668095-10679768 GCA_025769995.1 Xyliphius kryptos
ACATGTCCAAACCATCTCAATCGACCCTCTCTAACTTTGTCTCCCAATTTCTCAACATGTGCTGTCCCTCTGATGTTTTTTTTTTTTCATGGTGTCCTCCAATATTCTCTTACTGCAAACCTTAATAAAAAAAGATGTGCTACTGGGTTTTATTGTCTTAGGTATCGTTGTCTTTTCTCTCAATATTTTTTAAATTAATATCAAAAGGTGTCAGGACAGTGATACATTTCTCAAAATACAGGTGATGTGGGGCAGATTGCACACTGACTGCTCTTGAAATGTTTTAATAACTATTATAGATTTTTGATTGATTTTGTTGATTGGCTCCACAGTAACACACGTTTTATCTTATACACAAGTCATATATTTATACACAAATCACAAAGACAATTTAGCATCACTATTTGAACTAGTGGACATGTCTTTGGACTGTGGGACGATGGCTTGGCAGCAACAGCACTATCCACTGTGACACCCTAACTTCCACAAGTAATATGAAAGTTAGTAACCACTTTGCAAGCAAGATCTAAGCTTAAGCTCATAACCAACACTTGTGTAGACCCTTATCCACAGTTAAATTGCTATATTTAACATGTTAAATGATTGTGCCCCATCCACAGATAAATGAGTAATTCTAGGGATAAACAACAGAGACAGATGAAGAATAAAAACACAACCGAGTAACTAGTTAACTGCATCAACTAGTGCGGCCACGACTTATACATGTTTTACATTACACACAGACTATAGCTATAGACTAGATTATAAGGGCAGTGTGTGTGTGTGTGTTTATTTTCTGCACAACATATTGATAACACGAATCCGTGATGTTTTAAACACAACATTATATATTCGGTCCAGTTAGCCAACTAGCTAACAATGCCGAAGGGAGACGGAGTTCTAACAACTGGGCCTATAGCTGCGGAATTTATACCCAGTGTGTTCACGCCAGCTAGCAATACTGGCTACATCTTTAGTTAATAACACCTCTGCGTCGTAATACTAAAAGATAATCCCAGACCTTATTTGTTAAACAAAGTCTATAATCCTAAAATGAGATACGTCTCTCTAACCCGAGGTTAGGTTTGTAAGTTTTTACAATGTTTGGGAGACTCTCTAGTGTTAGCTAACCTGGCTAATGAGAGTTGATCTTTATCAATTGTTAGCCAAGAAGTGATGAGCTTTGATGTAGCCATTGAGCACACCGTGAGGCTTTTAAATATACATCTCACAACAAAAATATCACCTAGACTAATGGTTATAATGAATACATGTATCTGACAATCATGTAATTAAGTCAACACATTTTTGTTCAACTATTCTCACTAACAAACTAACCGCATGTATTTAAAGTGACAGAATGCATGTTTGTTTGGATTTATTAGCTGGTGTGTTATCTTTTCAAATTAGACCACTAAGTTAGCAGTGTATTATTTACTTTAGCAAAATACAAAAAAATATATATCAATCTTAAAATAAACATCTGACATCAGAGTTTAATGCTGTGGTGAGCTCGTCCAAAATCTGTGAACAGCACTCCTTAACTTAGCTACCATACAAGCTACTGATGTTACTAAGTGGCTAAGATAGCTGCCTCATCAAAGCTGTAATGACAAGTTGCTAGGCTAACATTAAGCTAGTCCCATACGTGTGTATGTTGTTAGCTCGCAAAACTAGCTGCATTTGCTAGCTACTGCAAAAAAAAAAGAAATCACATGCTTCTGCCCAACATGACAATTCACGCACGGGCATAAACAGGCGATAGAGGAGTTAATAATCAAAGACAAGTGTCATTAGTTATTTGTAAAATAACATTTAAAAAATATGTATATATGTGTATATATATATTTACCATTTCCATCGCTGGCCGATGCAGAAAGTGCCGGAGAGGATAGTTTAGGCCTCTTGGCTGAAGGCGGGCCAGAATCCAGAACGTTCTCAGCCATATTTTTACAAATAAAAAGATAAATATATCCACAAAGCGAGGCGACGTCGCCTATAAACAAGCCTTGTCTTTTCCGTCGCCTTGAAAATTCGACTTTTCCCCCTCCTTTTTAGGGACGAAGGAGGGGAAAGTCCCGTGTAGAAAATACTCCTCTTTCCTGGGTTCGCCTCTCGTTTTCAGCTTCAGTGTATCAACCCCCTCCCAAGTGCGATTATTGTTCTTTATAAATTTGTGCGAGCGGAGGAGGAGGAGAGGGAGGGGGAGTCGGCCTCAGACCATCAAGATACACGTACTAACCCCTGACCCTCTCCCTCTCTGTAAACAATCGAGTTTCCCCATTTTGCACGTATAGGTTGAAAACAAACAAATCTGGAAGCGCACAGCTGTAATATGACCACCATGATACAATCTACAATGATAGTAATATATTTCTAAATAATCGTGGGTGATATATTTCAGTTGTATTTCAGATACAAGTCAATCGCTGGTTTTCTTTAAGTCACAAAAATATCTTGAATCACACAAAACAGTTTTCCCACCTCTGTTTGATGCAGGGATAACTGTCGAGGTTAACTTGTTCATAAATCTGGGACCCGATTCGATCGTTATCTTTTTTGTTACACTCAGTTGAAATTACAGTTACTTTTATTGGTGAAGTAATTATATATTTATTATTGAGTTCTAATAGTAGAGACTTTACAAACTTGAAACGTTTATACAGCCTGCAAATGCAGTTCTAGTTATGCAACTGAGGTAGAATTAATGAATACTGTAACATTAATCCCCAAACTCATACCATATGAGTTTGAATTGTTTTCAGGTGTATAATATTGCCAAAGTATCTAAGTTTTATGGATCTTAATGATAAACATTTAAACATTGGCTGGTCAAGGTTTGATGCTGAAAAGGGTAAATTAATAGAAGCATGGTATAATTCTTAGTTTAATGAAACTGAAGCAAATAAGAATCATGAGGTCGAAGAAACTGCCCTAGAAGCTCAGAGACGGAATTGTGGCAAGGCACAGATCTGGCAAAGGTTACAAAAGAATTTCTGCAGCACTCAAGTTCCTAAGAGCACAATGGCCTTCAAAGTCCTTAAATGGAAGACATTTGGGATGACCAGCTCTAAGAGACTAAGAGAAATAAGATTCTCTGGTCTGATGAGACAAAAAATGAACTTTTTGGAGTTAATTATAAGCAGTATATGTGGAGAAAACCAGGCACGGCTCATCACCTGCCTAATACAATCCCAACAATGAAACATGGTGGTGGCAGCATCATGCTTTAGAGGTGTTTTTCAGCTGAGGGAACAGGACAACTGGTTGCAATTGAAAGAAAGATAAATGCTGTCAATGACAGAGATGTCCTGGCAAAAACTCTTTCAGAGTGCTCTAGACCTCAGACTTGGCCAAAGGTTCATCTTCCAACAAGACAATAACCTTATCACTCAGCTAAAATAACAAAGGAGTGGCTTTGGAACAACTCTGTGACCATTCTTGACTGTTCCAGACAGAGCCTGACCTAAACCCAATTGAGCATCTCTGGAATAAACAAACTTATTTAAAAAATGTAAAGGGGTCTGAATACACCCACCGTATGTATGTATACATAAAACACAAAAAGAATGTGATAGTTTGGAAAACATGCAATAATTCAGATCTATGCACTAAACCATTCATTCCAGTTTATCTCTCGTTCCACACTGTGCATGTTTGAAGTGCTGATGTTCTGTAAAAGAGGTAGGAAAATGCTTTTAAATAAGACATATGCAAATATTGCAATCAGAACCTCGTGCTAAGCACAGATCCCCACACTTGCGTTTGATTGTTCTCTCTGAAGCTCAGGGCTAAACAAAGCAGAAGGATGGTAATACACAGCTTATGAAAACCAACCACCCACTTAAGATAAGGATTTTGGTAGCTTTCACCTGGCAGCCTGCAAAAGTGCTTCCTACTTGAAATATCAAAATCACAAACTAATGCAATTCCCATTTGACCCTTGAGTACAAAGCTAACTTTCAGGCAAAATCAATAAAATCTGAGGAAGTAAGCCAAAAGATTCAAAAGAGAAAGATCTTGCATTGCTATAACCAGGGTGTAGGAACAAAAATATTTAAGATCCTTGATCAAAGACCCAACAGAGGCTGCTTTTCATTGGTGGAATTGAACTCCTAATCTTCACGTACATCTTAACCACTGAGCTACCTTTGTCGGTCTTAAATGCACAGAGACATTCTGAAACTTTCAACAAGATAAAAAAAAAAGATTTTTAACATAAACCCAATATTGAGTACTTTTTATTATTAAAAGGATTGACCTGGGATTAATAAATGTCCAAATTAACAAAGAAACTGCTAATTTATTAGAAAATACACTAAAAGAGTTACTACTAGTCATATGTACATTTTTATTTATTATATATGACAAGTGATTGGGATGCTCAGTCAGTCTATTGATCCCACAGAGCACACCCGGGTAGGCAACCATCACTATGCAATGACACTTATGACAAAAATCCATTATTTTCTATAATTAATGAGAAGTTTGCGATATTGTTTTGCGACATCAATCCAAATCAGACACTTTACAGAGAAAAGGTTTAGCAATGTCCAGTAAAGGTAATGAGTTCAGAAATCAGCTATAGGAACTTTACACCAAGCAAATATTTGAACTACATCACATTGCAAAGGCACTGATGATAAGTATTTCCGAATGTAACCAGGTAATATGCAGCAAAAACCACAATAGATGCAGTGTGCATTGATAATCAATTCGCTAAGCAGAAATACATAAGTAATACCAAGAGAAATGTGGTAGATGTGTAAACGGACAAATGGGCGCCATCTACTTTCCAACAAGCTGTTTGGGAGGCATGCACAGAGAAAGTCTATTCTGATTTATACTCATAAGCGTATAAGAGGTGCATGGCACGATATCAAGCTTGGCTCAGACCTCAACCCAATAGAAAACTTGTGTGGTGAGCTGAAGAGGAATGCGCATAGGAGAAGACCCACGACTCTGGACAACTTAGAGAGGTTGTGCAAAAAGGAATGGAAGATCCCTCTTTCAGTATTCTTGTGAAGAGTTATAGGAGGAGATTGAGTGCTGTTGTGTTTGCAAAAGGAGGTAGTACAAAGAACTAACACCGGGGGTGCCAAGAACTGTGGCACACATGATTTGATTCAAAATATTTATTTTTTGTGTGTTTTTTTTTCCACCAAATAAAGGCACTTGAACCAAATCTTAGATCTTTCTCCTTTTTTTGCATTGCTGTCCTACATTATATTAAAAAAAAAATTCTAAGAAGCCAAAAAACACTTCTAAACAAGGGGTGTCAATAATTATGGAGGGCATTGTATGAAAGTCTTTTAAATCAGCCATTAGAGAGCGAGCACAAGCCAGTGTTTTTCTAGTGCCAGTCCTAAACCCGGGTAAATGGTGAGGGTTGTGTCAGGAAGGGCGTCCGGCATAAAACATTTACCAAATCAATGATGCGAGTTCTTCAGTGATGATTGACTTGCTGCAGCGACCCCTGATAAAAGGTGATGCTGAACGAATAAGAGGAGACTGTATGAAACTCTTGTATCGACAGATTTTGCACTGCACATTAAACCATGGCGGAATATTCATACATTAATGTCCAAAAACCCTTGAAACATAACATTGTGCTTACCTTTAACCTTGCACGATACTTCTAATGTTCATTAATGACACCAGACCATGTGGCAATAATTCTATTACTCGAGTAAGCTGCTTCTATATAAATGTAAGCCTGCAGAAACTCTCATTGTTAGCAATGTATAAAGTCTAGGCATTGAATGGCACCATTATGAAAAAGTGATGGACAAAGAGAAATGTACATGAAAGTAAAAAGAAGCCCTTTTCTTAAACTCGTAATGAGTTTGCCATATTATCTAGGGCTGTTATTTGCTTCATTAAGCTCGCAGCTTCAGTGCAAAACCTTTGGACACAAAGACATTTCAAGGCTCATAGAATTTGGTTTTAATAGAAGTTCTAATAAAAACAAAAAATCCTCTTAGTTAAAAACTCCTGCACAGTCCGACATCAGAAGCTACTTTTTATAAGAACTTATAATTATATTTTCTTTAATTCATATTAAATATGTATGTAATCCCCAGTACATGCATTACAATATGAAAGAATGAAGATAATGTGGTGTGAATAGGGCAATTTTAATATCACAAGCACTTGTCAAGCGCTGCTGATTGAGCATATGTGCATCATATAGACTTCTTTTAAATAATGAATGTGTTGCTACAAATGCATGATGAATAGAAGGAAAAATAATGGATGTTGCATGTACATTGTGCTGAGATTTTTTTCTCTCGTCTCCTATAAGATTTACTGCAAATTTAAAAAAATGTTCTAGATTTAAACCTGGGGAAAAGTATTCTATTCTGTTGGGAGAGTCTCTCCCAGATTGATTCCACTCATATTCACAGGACACAAGTTCTCACTGCATGGTTTCAACATCTCACCTCTCTTTATCAAAGCAGCCACTTTGCCACAGCCAGTAGAACAGATATTAAACTAATGCTAAGTTATACTAATGCTGCTCTGGATGCTCATGGCTGGATGCTTACGATACACATTATTAGTTTTTATCGTCTCTAGTCTGTTTAGACGCCTCTTTATATTTAACAGCTTTCAAATGGATGTGCAGCTTATAAACAATTACATCACAGAGATTGCACAGGTTATGTGTGCCAGTACACACCAGTTTTTTGGAACGCCTCCAGCTGTTCACTCTTCAGTTCCTTGATGGCAGCTGTGACAGATTTGAATGCTCCTTTCAGCCTCTTACCGAGCACCATGTGGTCAGGCTCGGCCCGCAGTTGGATGCCGTATTTATCTTTATCTGTGGAGAGGGTGAGCTGGCGCACATTCAGCTCCTGCAAACAGAGAAAGCAGCCATTATAAGCAAGCTTCAGTGTATGAATATGCAGAAAGTGAAGTGAGAGTGTAGACACAGTAATACCTAGTAGAAACTGTATTAGAGAACATTGCCTAGAGCTTTCATTTATTGGTCATTATAGAATAAAACATAAGAGAAATCAGTGTGTTGACCAACTTTGCTAATATAGTAAACACATGTATTAGAATGTTTACACTTCATAAACTTAATACACTGCATATCACACACACACACACACACAATATATAATAATACAGTGCATCCGGAAAGTATTCACAGCACTTCATTTTCTCATGTTACAGTCTTATTCCAAAATGGATTAGTCATTTCCCCCTAAAGATTCCACACACAATACCCCATCATGACAAAGTGTGTTTAGGGTTGTTATCCTTTTGGAAGGTAAACCTTTGCCCCAGGCTGAGATCCAGAGCACTCAGGAGCAGGTTTTCTGTACATTGCTGCATTCATCTTTCTCATAAGCGGTGCAGGTTTGATCCAGAAATGACCAGAGAATTTTGTTTCTCATGGTCTGAGAGTTTTTAGATGCCTACTGTCAAACTCCAAGTAATCTGTCTTTTCCCTTTTACTGAGGAGTGCGATTCCATTTTTTTCCCCAATTACAGATAATGGAGGCCACTCATTGGGACCTTCAATGTTTCAGAAATATTTCTGTACCCTTCCACAGATCTGTGTCTGGATACAATCCTGTCTCGGCAGCCTATAGAAATTTCTTGGACCTCATGGCTTGGATTTACTGTAAACTATGGAATCAATTGAGCTCAATTTTAAGAATTAAGGCTGTGAAAACTTATGTATGTAAATAATCTATTAAAATAACCTTTTTCACTTTGTCATTATGGGGTATTGTGTGTAGAATCTTGAAGGGGAAATGAATTTGATCTATTTTGGAAAAAACAGTAATATAACATCCATAAAAAAAACATCTTTCCAGTTTTATTAAATGAAAAAAAGACTCTATATTTTTCACAAAGCCCGGGATAAAAGTTACATTTCAGGTCTGTAGTATAGCATTCAGACATTTCTAATCACTGTGTTCGCCGTCTCCATTAGTGCAGTGCAGTGCAGTGCAGTGCAAATTCAATCTTTCAAGACATCATGATGCATATTTACATTTGTGATAGATGATCTGTGGTATAAAAGATACACCAATACAAGACATTGATATCGTATGTCGGGTATTTTTACAGAACTAAAAACAACAGCCAAGTTTCTGTTAATAATCAGTGTGTATGTTTCATTTCTGCATTTTCTTCCAGCTCACTGCACAATGAATCCAAGTCAGCATATTTATCTCTTCTGCACAGCTTTAGTACATCACTGTACATTGTCAGTAATGTCTCACGTCCTTTTTTACCCATTCAAATCAAGCTCTGGGGTTTGATGCTGTTGTTCTGCATTGTCTCTTTAGCAGCTATCTGCATGACATCCATGATTTTCTGCCACAGTTCATCTGATGTGTGTGGGTCCACAAGCGTCTTCAGTGGTTCAAATCCGTTGGCAGCCTCCACTTGGTACTGCTGCCTGAACTGGTCAGTGTCAAGCTTTTTGGATCCCAGTTAAATTGGCTTTATCATTTGTTTTTAACCTCATTTTCATTGTCAATGTCACAAGATTGTGATCAGAGTCACAGACTGCACTAATGCACATGCTCTAGTCTCATGATTTGGACTGTTCCATTAGTATATGTGCCAGTTGTGGAAGCAGAATAGCTTTGTTGTAGATGACATAATGACAAGGACAATAAAAGCCATATTGCTTGGATTTGTAGGACATGTGACTGTTATGACCGATATGCTGATCACTGGGTTGTCGGATTTCAGATATTTAGCAATGCTCATGTGAATTCATACAGAAACTCCATGGTATTTGCGGTCTTCTTTGCCTGAGAAAAGCACAGAGTATACATCCAGTATCATGAAGTGTTACATGCCTTTTAATTTAATCTCAGACCATCCACAAATGCTGATGTTTAGTTTCTCCAATTTGATGAATTAAGACTTCTATACATTCCACTGTCCCATACTGACAAAATCTGCTGTTTATGTTGTGTTGCTCATCATCTTATCTTCTCGTGTTGAGCAATACATCCTTTGATGATAAGCTAGGAATAAACTTGCGCTGTCTCTCACAGTGTGTAGCATGGACCTTTTTAACCTGGTCAACTTTCAATCCTGAACAAAACTATTGTTTGTACTCATTAATGCTCTGAGGGATAAACAAACTAACTGAGCATCCCAGTCTCTGGTCAGATTAAATACTGACAGTAACTTTTACGAGAACATCAAATTCATTACTCTGTTTAGAAGTTTGTTTCTGACTATTAGCATCATGTTACCTGTGTGTCTGAACAAAAGTGTCATCTACCCAATGCTGCTAGCGTAAATGTGGCATCAATAATGTCCAGGAGCTTTATATGATGGCTTAGTGTCCTCATTCATGCTGTGGCTTACAACTGAGCTGAAATGACTAGAATTTTCGGTTATTCCTATAAGACAGTTTCTTTAGAAGAAGCTGTTCTTATACTGCTATGTAAATGTCAGCACAAAACACTGTAGGGAACCTGGAGAGTAATGATATTTTGAAGTGGTTGTGGCAGCAGTACTGTGCATACACTATAGTATATTGCATTGTTTATAGGGTTTAAAAAGTGATATGCACAAGCCTAATTTATGATTGCCTAGCAGGAGTCCCTCACTTTTGTACCCTTCTATGCCATGTTATGGCACACTATTGAAACCCTGTAGTGCACATTTCAAATCAGGCAAAGTTTTCTCCACTGTTTATCACACACAAAAGCTAATTCAACAATAAAGTTAATAACAATGAATTATTAATGAATTATTAATGAGTAGCTGCAGAATCCACAAAGCTGGCATTCTCAGAAAGATATTGCATAATGATAAAGAGCATCATTAGCCATATTAGCATGAAACAGAGAAATTGCTTGCAAGCAAACTGATAGTTTATCTACATCATGATGCATCTCTCAATGCACTTTGAGGCACTGGAAGCATCTTGACTGTTATTTGTTCTGTTTTCCTGATCTTGTTACTCTGCCTTCATCCGGGACGGGACCGGGTCTTACCTAGGTCATCTATTCAGTAAGCAAAAAAGTTACACTTCAGATACTTTGGGGAGATGTTTGAGTATTCAATCATTATTGAGCCTCTCATTTAGACTTCACATACTTAATCTCATGTGGTGAAACAACCAAGCAAAGTACACCACCATTAAACACCAACCACCACCACACATACTCTCTAAATCCTTAGTAACCTATTCCCAATTTCCCCAAAGTTACCACATTTTGGTCTTTCTTTTACCACCTCCATAGCACATTCATGTCAAGACATATGCCATCATCGCTTCTCAATAGTCCGCATGGATGAGTCAGCTTTTTCAGTGCCCTTGGTCATGTTGCTTGTAGCAGTTTAGCCCCTGATGACACTTTATCTCTATTAATGAATTAATAGGGCATGCAGTAATATCGTCTCAAATAGTCTGTGCTATGATTGAACTGCGACTGACTACAAACACTGAGAATACACCGTTACAAATTGCGAATATAAATGATACACTATGTTAATAATACATAATAGATCACTTGGCCAGGGTTCCATTTAGATATACAGTTTCTCATGTGTTGCATACTTAATGCTCTTGTTCTTATAATATGCTTGTGTTGGGGTTGTATTCATGAGCGTTTATTATACAGCCCCAAGTCCAAAAAAATTGGGGTTCTCAATAGAACATTCAAGTGTTTATACTTGTATATTAAGTGTTAATATTCTGACTTTATGGTCTAAGATTAGGTTTAGATATTTTTTCTGTTGTGGTTTTGTATTTAGTGTATTAGTATTAAGCTACATGGCTGGGAGGGTTAGTAACAGCCTAGAAGGTCTAGCCAACGCAATACCTTAGCAACTGGCGGGCTACAAGAGGGTGAAAACGCTGTCTTTCAATGTTTTTTCCATCTTTCTTTTATAAATATATTTTTATATTTGCATTTATTAAGGAGCACTTAAAAGGATAAGACTCCAAAGTAACATTATCGTGATCCGTAGATACACTGGATATAAAAAGTCTACACACTACTGTTCAAATGCCAGATTTTTGTGACGTAAAAAAAAAACAACAACTTTGTTACAACTTTGTCCATCTTTACTGTGACCTATAACCTGTGACCTATAACCTGTACACTGCAATTGAAAAACAAACTGAAACATTTAAAGCAGAAAAATATAAAATAAAACACTTACAATAACCTGGTTGCATAAATATTCACACCCTTTAACTAATACTTTGTTGCAGCACCTTTGTATTTTATTACAGCTCTCAGCCTTTTGTGTCCATATTTTGTAATATTTGCCCACTCTTCTTTGCAAAACCGCTCCAAATCCGACAGATTGCGAGGGCATCGCCTGTGCACAGCCCTCTTCAAATCACTCCACAGATGTTTGATGGGATTCAGGTCTGGATTCTGGCTGGGCCATTACAAATCCTTAATCTTATTCCGGTAAGGCTATTCTTTTGTTTATTTAGATGTGTGCTTTGGGTCATTGTTGTGCTCTAACAGAAAGCCGAAGGTTTTGTGCCAACACTGACTGCTATTTGGAACTGTTCATAATTCCATGCTTCACTGTAGGCATGGTGTTCATTTGGTGATGAGCAGTGCTGTTTTTGCACCAAATATACTTTTTGGAATTATGTCCAAAAAGTTTAACCTTGGTTTCATCAGACCATAACATTTTCCCCACATGGAGATTTCAGGT
>JAOUQT010000047.1:10743201-10753399 GCA_025769995.1 Xyliphius kryptos
AAAATGATTAAGAGCTCCTCACCTTTCCTGGGGCAAAGGTCGGGAGGCCTGTGATGGTGATTTCATCATCTGGACGGATTTTGTCATAGTCAGCAGGGTTGGCAAAGGTGAGGGGAAGAAGGCCTTGTTTCTTCAAGTTCGTTTCTGTTTAGTGATATGGCAGTAAGTGGACTGTTAAACTGTATCATGTATTCAAGCTTATGTAGTGAAGGATATGTTGGACACTAAGGCACACTGTAAAAATGTTTATTATACCCAAGTAACACCACCATTATATGAATACATAATAGATCCTCATAGAAAAATATTTTTCTCTACATTTAACCCATCCAGGGGTTCACTTAGAACACCTAGAGTCACTTCATATGTACACCTTGCTAGTAAATGGTTAGTCCCCATTTTGCCTTCAGAACCACCATAACACTTTGTCATACTTTAAAAAGAGATGATGTTCTGTATTTCTTGATTGTAACCAGAGTTTGAGTTACTGTTGCCTTTGTCATCTCAAACCCAGTCTGTCCATTCCCTTCTGTCCCCTCACATGAACAGGGCATTTTCATCCATACAAATGCTGCTCACTGAATATTTGCTCTCTTTTTGAAAATTCTCTGTAAACCTTAAGAAATTGTTGTGCATAAAAGAATTTACATTTCACAAATCACATTTCTTCCCCATTGTGATGAAGAGTTTGCACTCCGGCAAGTTGTCACAAACATCAATTCAGTCATATCATGTGTCTGCATGATTACTGGGATAGGGTTAATCTGACTGAGCATTTTTACCGCTTGTCAGCTGTTGCAGCCCCATGGAAATTTAACCCGCCTCCAACCTCACCTGATTTTTAGAATGCATGTGCTGAAGGGTAGGATGTAGATATGCACATGTGACTTTAATCCCATTCCCACATGCTCATAAAATATTTTTAGCCAATCCAGCCTGATAACACACTTTCTCCCACTGTTACTGATTTACTTCTCCTACATTTATTATTTGTTTACACCTGCTCAGAATATTTTTACAACAATTCAGAATCAGATGTTCTTTTTTTCCCTTAATATAAAATAAACAAATTGGCATCTATTATGCATCTCTCAATTCAAAGGATCTTTTTCTCCCCCCCTCATGGCCTTCATGGCTACCCACAATAATATTTCACTTTCAATGTGTGAACCTTCATCCAGACTTTCTTAAATAAATAAAGAGATGCGAAAGAGAAATAACACTCACCGTGTATTCTGGCAAAACTCTTTACAATTATAACCCTGCCACCAAGATGTCTAGGCTCCAAAGCAGCATGTTCTCTACTGGATCCTTCACCATAGTTCTCATCTCCCACAACAACCCAGGACACGTTATTTTTCTACATGCAAGTAGAAATTAAAATAGACAGCATTTAGATCTGATGTTGAGTAAGGCTCAAACGTAAACAGAATAAAGTTATCCAGTTCAGGCAAGAAACATGTGAGAACCAGGGCCTTTTTACCTTATAATCGCGTGCAACATCAGGTACAGCTCCAAACTCTCCAGTAAGCTGATTGCGGATCTTATTTACTGCATCATTTTCAATGTTCACAGCTCCAATAAGCAGGTTATTTGAAATGTTGTCCAAATGACCTCTGAATTTTAGCCAGGGTCCAGCAGCACTGATGTGGTCAGTGGTACATTTGCCCTTCACCTAAGAACAGCACTGGTTCAAATTTCCATACAAAAACCCACATCCACATAACTTAGCACCCTTTTTCTATATTACCTTTATAAGCACTTTCATGTCTTCCAGGTTTTTTCCATGCCATTTATCAAAAGGCTCCAGCAGCTGCAGGCGGTTGCTCTGTGGGTTGACATTCACATTGAGGCCAGAGCCATCAGCTGGTGGGTGCTGATACGTGTCCTGGCCTGGGTCAAAATCACGTGCAGGCAACTCGTCTCCTGTGGGGGGCTCCAGTTTAAACTTCTCTCCATTGGGAGCTGTGAGATAGTCGACCTCAGGGTTGAATTTTAGTGTACCCGCAATGGCAAGTGCAGTTACAATCTGAGTGGCAGGAAAGGACACACAAATGTACAAATTTAACCAGAAATACAAGTACATGAAAACAGATTGTGCTCAAAAGTGTAGAATGTCTCTCAATGAGACAATAAGTGTAGTACTTCTGGAGACGTGACGAATGCATGAGTGGCAGGATTGGCATCATTTCGAGCTGTGAAGTTCCTATTAAAGGATGTAACTATGGTGTTTTTCTCTCCTTTCTTTACATCTCTCCTACACAGGACAAATAAACAAACAATTATAATAAAGTCAAAGCTAATGTACATTAAAAATCGTTTACTCAATTTAAATAACCAAGGTTCTGTGTTACCTGTCCCACTGTCCAATGCATGGTCCACAAGCATTAGCCAGGACAATTCCGCCAACATCACTTAACAGTTTAGCCTGCAAACAGATTAATGCATTTCCCATGAAAAACAAACAATTTTATTTTAGTTTTATTCCAAAATTGATTTAAATTTATTCCCCTTAAAATTCTACACACAGCAGCCCATAATGACAATGTAAAAAAAGTAAAATAAAAAAATTAATGTATTTGCAGCCTTTGCTGAAAACTACTGAATTACATGTAGTAGTTAAACCGGTTTCGAGTCTGGGCTCTGGCTGGACCACACAAGATCATTCAGAGTTATCCCAAAGCCACTCTTGTTAACCTGGCTGTGTACTTAGGGTTGTCATCCTGATGGAAGGTGAACCTTTGCCCCAATGTGAAATGCTCTGGAGCAGGTTTTCTTCAACATCTCTCTACCTTAATCTTTCCCTTGACCCCGATTAGTCTCCCAGTCCCTGCTGCATGATGCTGCCACCAATTTCAGTTTGCTGTAGGAATGGTGCCTGGTTTCCTCTAGACATAACGCTTGGCATTCAGGCTTTGTTTCACTAGACCAGAGAATTCAGTTTCTCAAGGTCTTAGTGTTTTTAAGGTACCTTATGGCAAACTTAAAGCAATCTGTCTTTTGCCTTTTACTGAGGAGTAGCTATTGCCTAGCCACTTTACCATACAGGCCTGACTGTGCAGAGAAATGGAAGGTTCTCCTCTCTCCACAAAGCAATGCTGAAGCTCCATCAGAGTGACCATCCGGTTCTTGGTCACCTCCCTGAGTAAAGTTCTTTCTGAAGTTTTTATACTTCCATTTACAAATGAAGGCCATTGTGCTCATTGCATAGACTAGACTTGCAATGATGCAGACTGTTTTTACAAACATATGTGAAAAAATGGGTCATTCCCAGGAGCTCAGTCAATTCCAGTGTGGGACTGTGATAGGATGCCACCTGTGCAACAAATACAGTAGTGAAATTTCCTCACTCCTAAATATTCCACAGTCAACTGTATTATTTTAAAAAATTAAGTGTTTGGGAATGACAGCAACTCAGCTACGAAGTGGTAGGCCACGTAAACTGACGGAGCAGGGTCAGCGGATGCTGATGTGTAAAGTGTCGCCAACTTTCGACAGAGTCAATCACTACAGACCTCCAAACTTCGTGTGGCCTTCAGATTAGCTCAAGAACAGTGTGCATAGAGCTTCGGGGAATGGGTTTCCACGGTCGTGAAGGTGATATAGTGGCGATATAGATTTTGTTATATAGTGTATATATATATACATCAAAATTCCAAGATGAAGGCCCACATAACAATACTGTGTCCCTGATGTCTGAAAACATTGAGTTCTGCTTCATACATTTCAACTGTAGTATACGATAAAAACAATACTCACTCTGAATTAGTTGTTCACACACTTGTCGCGCTATATTGCGGACAACAGCCTGAGACTGCATGTCTCCCTTTAAAGACAAAAAAAAAAACAGATGGTTGAATCTATTGCATTGGTGCCACTAGGTTTTCCCTCCAACAAACACACGTTACAAGCTGTTTACCAGAGCAGCCATAAAGTATAAATGTTTTATAGGCGTGATTTTATATCCACCAAGTTCTTATTGTCTAACGCCTCGCCCTATAAACATTCACACAAAGACAGAAACAGAGTCTAATCCCGGACGTACACTGTACGGTTTTCGCCCGTTCTTCAACTGAAATTGATGGTCAGCCGACGCTCTATGTACCGCGTGAGGAGACAGCGATGTCCGATTGACTTCCCGGGCGAGCTCTGATTGAGCAGTCGGGTGAGAGGATAGATTTCTGACATGTTATAAAGTTTGGTCACAGTTTGAGCAGATGTCTGCACCTCATGACCTGTATTCCCATAATTCACCATACCCCATGTGACAGCTGGTATCAGCAATAAAAAAATGGTGCAAAAAAAAGGTGAAAAGCTGACAACATCTGTCTGTGAGTCACAGAATACACAGTGCAAGTTGAAAATGTTTTGTACACCCTTCACACACACACACACACATGTGCAGTCAATTGGCAATGCGCTTTTTCAGCTGTTTCAATACAAGAGGCACCATATTATACCAGCATTCGTTTTTTTAAAGTGTCCCAACTTTTTTTTTGGAAATGGGCTTCAACACTTAATTGTATATAATGCCTACATTAGACTTACCCTCTCCCCTCGCTCGCCTTTGGTTCCAGGCGGACCCTGTATAAAAGAAATAGAAGACGGTAAGTAAACATCTGTCTTGCAAAGGTAACAGAAGAATGCAAAGAGTCTGTGTACACGGTGGTTTGGAGATCATATGTTTTTATCAGATAATTATTGATCCCTATAGGGGAATTCTTCCTCTGCATTTAGACAATCTGAGAGTTCACTTAGAGGACCCCTCATTGAGGTGCGAAGGGAGCAATTGGGGCTTGGGTGCGTTACTCAGTGGCACTTCAGCTGTGAATTTCCTGGAGTGGAGATAGAACTGGCGATCTTTTGATCCAAGGCCTCTACTCTGTCACGCTTTAGGCTGTCCCTAAATCCTTGTGAAGTCTAAAGACATACAGTTTAGAAGACATTCATTCATTTTTTATACCCGCTTAATTCTAGTTTTAGAGTCACGGGAAAGCCGGTGACCATCCACCCTGCGCAAAGGCAGGAACAACGCCATCTATCATAGGGCACACACACTATCATAAACATTAACACACTAATGAGACACCAATTAACCTGTCATGCATGTCTTAGGAATATGAGAGAACCCGGAGTACCCAGAGATAACCATTGTGAACACGGGGAAAACATGCAAACGCCACACAGAAATTTCCTGAGTCGAACCCGGGATCTTCTTGCTGTGAAAAAACCCTGGTGTTAAACCTGTCAACGACTGGACAGGCTCTATACCAGTTTCAATAAGGAGAGATCAGTACAAAAAACTGTCTGTTCCCATCAGGGGGTATCTCAGTGGTTTGAAACGTTGGATTCCTGACCGGAAGATCATTAGTTCATATGCCACCAGTGCCAAGCTGCACCGTTGTTTAAAGTAATATTGGATAAGAGCGTCCGCTAAGTGGCATGAATGTAAATACATTTAAATGTACCTTACATGCAAGTGAATGGTATATGGCTCTTTACCACCATCGCTAAAGATAAGCACAATTACAGAGCTCTCACTTCCTGAAACAATGGAGGAATGAGAATGATTGTCATGCTGCAGGATTACTTCGGATAATGACGATGGAAACACTGCACCCCGAGAGCTCTCACAAACAGTATCTAAGATTTCTAGGTCATGCTCCACTTTCAACACACTGCCCTTTGCAGTACCTTTTGCTGACTCTGCCATGATACTACTAACATGGTACACTACACTCACCGGCCACTATAACAGGTACAATTTGCTAGCAAAATGTTTACAACTGCCATAATTCTTCATGGCATACTTCCAACAGCTGTGGAATTCTGCATCCATTGTTTGTAACGACTGGTTATTTGAGTTACTGATAAAGGGCAGTCGTAAGCTTGCGGTTAAGGAACCAAACTGGCGACTGAAAGGTGGTCAGTTCGATTCCCTGTACAGGCAAGTCAAATCCAGCTGAAGTGCACTTGGAAAAGGCACTTAAACGCCGATTGCTCCCCTGGAACTATGGAGGCTGCTCACTGCTCAGCTCATGCGTGTGTGTATATTTGTGTGTTTCTCTGCACGGATGGTTAGATGCGGAGGACCAATTCCACTGTGTTCAAGCATAGTGGCAAAAAGATCACTTTCTCTATCTGCCCATTCTCTTCTGACCTCTCACATCAACAAGGTATTTTCGTCCACACGACTGCCACTAATTGGGCATTTTCTTGTTTCCAGACTATTCTCTGTAAACCCTAGAGATGGTTGTGTGCTAAAATCCCAGTAGATCAGCCGTTTCTGAAATACTCGGACCGGCCCGTGTGGCACCAACAACCATGCCACGCTCAAAGTCACGTAAATCACCTTTCCTCTCCATTCTGATGCTCGGTTTGTATTTCAGCACCTATATATGTATAAACGCATCGAGTTGCAGCTATGTGAGATGCTGGTTAGATATCGGTGTTAACACTTAATTAAACAGGTGTTCCCAATAAAGTGGCAGGTGAGTGTAGAGTAATATATATATATGTGATTTAACACACATGTTCACAATGATGGCGCACACCGGATTAGCAGAAATCCAGTTACTAGCATAATTAGCAGGAGACCGATTAATGTCAGTTAACCCAGTAAGTGAGGTCCTGGCTGTTTTGTTTACCGCGTTGGCGTTTTCAGGGCAGTCTGAAGTTCAGAGCTAGAGGCAGTGTGTGTAGCTGGATGCTGAGAAGAAAATGATTCGGCGCTGGAACAGAATTCCAGAACTAACAAGTGCTGTTATTTTAAACTACACACACACATTCACCCCAAATTCCGAATCAGCCAAACATGACCTGAATATCCTGTACATGAGAAGATTCTTGCAGAAGAAGAAGAGAAATGTCTGATACTTCTGTCATCAACGATACACTATCATTCATCATCACGCAATTCCAGGTCTTCCAGTGCTTATACTTACGGGTGGTCCATGATCACCATGTGTTCCCGGGGCTCCAGTGGTTCCTGGCGCTCCTGGAGCTCCTGGACTGCCCTGTTGTAAGACAGACAGGTTGATCAATGGGTAAACAAGAGATACTTGTACACTATACTGCCAAAAGTATTCGCTCACCTGCCTTGACTGACATATTTAGCTGCTTGACCATGGAAACCCATTCCCTGAAGCTCTCTGTGCACTGTTCTTGAGCTAATCTGAAGGCCGCTCCAAGAAAGTTTGGAGATCTGTAGTGATTGACTCTACAGAAAGTTGGCGACCTCTTTGCACTATGCCATCAGCATCCGCTGACCCCCCCACTCAGTCAGTTTACGTGGCCTACCACTTAGTGGCGTCCTATTACAGTTCCACTCTGGAATTCACTGAGCTCCTGAGAGTGACCCATTCCTTCACCAATGTTTGTCAAAACACTCTGCATTCTTAGGTGCTTGATTTTATATTTCCCATAATTTGGAAGAGTGAGTAAATACTTTTGGCAATATAGTGGCTTTGGGTGGTCCTAAGGATGTTTGGGAAGAACAAGATAATACTTACAATAGGTCCTGTTGTACCCTGTTGTCCCTGTGGTCCATCCTTTCCAGGCAAACCCTAGGGAAATAAGGTTTGACCTCGGTTAAACTCCACTGACTGGCCACTTTAGTGGGTACACTATTCAATTAAGTGTTATATCTAATCAGCCAATCACATGGCCTCAACTCAATACATTTAGGTCAAGCACATGGTGTAGCACTTTTGCCTCACAGCAAGCATTTTTTTCCTGTGTTCGCATGGGTTTTGTCCGGGTGCTCCGGTTTCCTCCCGCATTTCAAAGACATGTGCATTAGGTTAACTGTGGTCTCTTAGTGGCTCTCAGTGTGTGAATGTATGTGCCGTACAATGGAGTGGCATCCTGTCTAGGGTTGTTCCTGCACTTGTGCCCAGAGTTGCCGGGGGATAATGGATGGATGGATGAATAAATGGATAAAAATTTGCATCCGGCAAAACTCCAAGTAATCCAAAAGAAATTAATCGGGTTAAACTGAAGTGTTGTTATTTTTAATCTACTTCATCCAATAAGAACTGACAACCTTTGTTAGCGTCTCCTTTATTTAACTCAACTTCAGGCGACAATGATGGATGCCTCAGCCAGATGGTTCCCCATTAGCAGATGCCTAGTCACATCCAAGTATTAAGTACAGAAATGTGATGGATAGCTTTACAGCAACACATCACTTGCAATGTTCATTTATCATTGACAACATAAATAACATACGCTGAGCGATCACTGGATTAGTACCACCTGGCTGATAATGGGTAGGTCCCCTTTTTGTTTTTTGGTGTAGCAACTGCTCCGATTCAGTTAAATGCTTGTGAATGACACACACGTGACTGGCTGCTGTGACCCATTTAGTGGTCATTGCTGATGGTCCTTCACTCTTGGTATACCATTGATACCATGGTACAGGACTAGCCCACAAATGCATCTGTTGCTAAATCACTTGCGCCACACGTCCAAACTCCAGTTATCTGTGCTGGGTCAAAGTCAATCCGTTTATCCGTGTTGCCTTTTGCTGAGCAGTGGACAGATCACCACCTTTTATGAGGTGTGATGTAACCACCAGTTGGAGCAATTTATCAGTAAGTAAGTAAATTATTTATAAAGTTCATTTAACACACAGTAAAATACGTTTTCATTCATTCATTATGTTCCACTCAATCCACACTGGGTCGCGAGCCCGCCTGTGTCCACCCGGCAACTCTAGGCGGAAGGGCAAGAACAACCCTATATATGGTGCCCCTCCATGATGGGGCACAAATATGCACACAATCACATACACATTCACCCTGGTGATTCTTTACATCTGAGACGAAAGCACTACTCACAGTGCCACTGTGCCACCCAATATATTGTCAGGCAAAAAGGAAACAGAGGGGGCAAAGCTAATGTCAGTGATCATATGCAAGCTGCCAGATGTTCCTAATCGAGTGATGGTTTAGTCTATTTTGCAATAGACAAATCTCTTCATATCTAGCAGCTTTCTTTAGGGATAAGAACACAATTGGTTCAGAGCAGAGCTGAGCTTCTAATGTTGCTATTTAAAAAACGTTGCATACTCCCGAACATGAAGACATGTCTGCGGAGACAAATATAATCCGGTCCCTTTATACACAAGCTGTGCCGCCTTGATAGCTGTCCCATATGCTATTAACTGTAAGCAGGTAGCAGCATTGTGATAGCATGAAGAATGCATTCCTCGCACACCATGTGTCCCCTGATACCCATCACTAAACAGCTGAACGCTTATCTGAGCTCTGCAGAATACTCACGACCAAACACACGTCTTCACCTTTGCCACATTAGAGCCGATGCTTCCAGCATGACACAAGGTGTGTGTCGTCATCAAATGGTTCCAGGAACATAACAGCAGTTTTTAATGCTTCAGTGGCACGTACCATTTTGGAATTTCATCCCACATCCAGCAGGTTCGAGACCCAGGTGGGGCGACTCTGTAAATTTCTGCGTGGAGTCTGCATGTTCTCCTAGTGTTCGTTCGTTTTCTCCGGGTACTTTCTCCCGCATTCCAAAAACATGCATGACAGGTTAACTAGTGTCTCAAAATCGGCCATTAGTGTGTGAATGAGTGATTGTGTGTGTGTGCCGCTGTCCACCTGGCAACTATCGGTTCAATTGCAGGAACATCCCTAAACAGGGCGCTAATCCATCATAGGGCACTCACACATATGCCCACACACATTCACACAGTAAGAGCCAATTTAGAGACACCTATTAAACTAGCAACCGTGTCTTTGGAATACGGGAGAAAACTGGAGCACCAGGTGAAAACCCACGCAAACATGGACAGAATGTGCACACCGAGATAGTCAGAGCCGTCTCACCTGGGGATTGAACCCGGGGCCTATTTGCTGTAAGTAATATTGTATCTAGAATGTAATGATTACGGGAGATTGACATGATCAGAAAAAAAATGTCATCAGTTCATCTGCATTGATTACGACACAGCAACATGGCAGCAGTGGAGACTTAACACCCAAAGGCTTTGTTTGAACTAGGAGCGTTGATTCAGGAGAGCAGGATGGTGTGTGTGTAAGCGTAGCACAAAGAGTAAGAAAATGTGTGTTTGGTTTTTGAAACAGTGCTTGTGGGCAATAAATGTAATGTCCCTTTTAAACTGTGCCACATTTGTAAGAAACAAGCATTGGTGGGATGAGTAGTAGAGCTG
>JAOUQT010000047.1:10755829-10766804 GCA_025769995.1 Xyliphius kryptos
AATTGTTTAATAGTGGGAAAATATGTTTAAATAGTTTAGTACACTAGTGTGTGTGACGTCAGAAAATAGGTTTCCAGCATGCAGAGGCAACACAGTACCTGATGAATGATACCCGAGCCAGGTTTCCAGAAACCAACACCGTATTTAGCCCCTGCACTAGCTAGAAAGTTGTACACTTCCTGATTCACTTCCTGGAACAAAGCACAACACAAGAACCAAAAGTGCATTTTAGGAACCACTCTATTCCTATGGCAATAAAATGTATTCATGCTGCCCCCCCCAACAAATATCTTTAACAGACTTTAACATCCTTATCCCCAGACTCGGTCATAACACAGTTGAACAAGAAAACTGGCAAAAATTCATAGCAAATTGAATTTTATAGACTTGCCTTTGCTCGTTGTAAGTCCTGGGCTCCTCCTAGCTGAGCCTCAATAAGGTGATCACAGTGGATAGTGGATGGTACAGCCACTTTGGGTAGTCCACTACTGATAAACTGCAGCATGGCCATCTGTGCAGTCGCGTCTTGCATTGCCACCCTGTCTGGACGCAGGCGCAAGTATGTACGTCCTCGAACAATCTCCTGACCTGCAGGGTCATCCAGATGGCCATAGACAATCTTCTCTGAAAGTGTAAGTGGCCTGTTCAACCTAATGGGGGGGAAAAAAAAAATAAATAAATAAAGGATGAGAAGTTAAATCTTGCAACTAATATCTGGGTTCACATAGCGACCAGCTTAACTGCCAACTTATGAGCTCTTCACTGGGGTCATAAATCAGGCACCGCCTTTCGCCAGTGTTTCACTGGATTCGGCTACTTCTGACAGCACTTTCAAAATCTCTATAGAATACACTATCTGTTTGCTCTCTGTATACAACACCATATCTGGCCTCAGCATAGTTACAGCAATGCATTGTGTAATTTAGTGCCTACACCTACCAATAGCTTCCAATCCGCTGCTCCAGCTCATTTAGCATTGCTAGCACTGTGCCTCACTAATGATAGGCATGCCATTAACCTCTCAACTACACCTTCTAATGTCCCAAATAGCTAATGCCTTCATGTATAATAATCCTGTGGCAAACTAACCTTGCAAGCTAAAATATGCTTCCATTGCCCATAATTTTTGGCCAAGTGATTCAACACTTTTTAAAACTACCACAGTACAACCACTGACACCGTTAACCCTAGTTTTTCCTCTTCCTGTGCTCAAATAAAACTAGTAAACATTTGCCTTCTGTCTGGTGACATGGCCTTTCTGAACGCTTTTCACCCGACACTAGTCCTGCCCCATCGCATCTCTATGCTACAATGCCATTTTGGCTGACTGGACCACTGCATCAACACTTCAAATTTATCTCAATGCAGTCATATAATCTATGTATGCCCTAATTGGAGGTAGCCAGATACTTTGCAGACTCTCACATCCTACAAACCAAATAGAAGCCCTAATAAATCCCCTCCATTGCCCTAGTAAATCCGAAAAGTTGAAATTGTACACCCTGGCACTCTTAGACACACAAAATGGAACTGGGCCCTAGTGCCAACCCCGTCACCACATCTTGTACATCTGCAGGCAGCTCAAGCCCATTTCCCCCCACCTCCCCTGCATAAGCTAATATAAATGTTTTTTTCCAATAGCAGACTGGTATGAACAAACAAGTACACATAACGAATCAATAGAAAGAGCGGTAAAAACTCACACCAGTGTAGATAAGAGAAGAAAAACAAACAGACATGACAGTGAAAAGTATGTATCAGTAGAGCAGGCTGACCTTTTGCGCACAATATTGACATTGGACTGGAGTTGCTCATAGTTGACGTAGGCGCTGGGCTCAAAACGGCTCATAGCTACTTTGGCTTTAGCGCTGAGAGCTGCAGACACATGGAGACGTCGCACTCCATGGCCCAAGATAAGCTGGGAGAAAATTCATATTCATGTTGGATAATACATTATTGGTCAAATATAAACCATTCATATAGAAGTGAGTCAAATTCAGATTCTTTAAATAGATTCGAGTTAAAAGCATGCGGCTATAGGAGACTTATAGAATAGAATCTTTTTTTTGTAATGTTTGTGCGTCTTACTGGATTAAAAAAATAGAATATTGTATAGATATAATAACCTTGCCAGTCATTACTATATAAACTGTTATTAAACTAAGTTCGATGAGTGGTTGCTAAGTAAAGGAACAAGTAATAAAAAAAATTAAAATAATAAAAAAAAAGCTGGAGACCAGTATATGCTTTTTGGAATTATTCTTTGGAACTTTATCATTTTATTCTGCAAGTGTTCAGAGTAATTACGATTTGTTTTGCAGAAGAAATGGCGACCTGCGCTGCGACTTTTCACTCTTCAGAGCTTACACTCCTTTTTAACCTTGCGTTAACCTTGTAGCTAAAACACCGGGGACATTCTTCAAACACGTTACACACACATCCGTCAAAACAAAGCCCTTTTGTCGCGAAATAGAAAGTTTCTTGGTACGTTGTCAGACGGCCACGAACGGCGGCTATTTACGTACGAAGAGCTTTTAGCCTTCTGCTAACATCCTTGGAGGAGAGATGACCTGAGCGAGCAGCGTTAGCCTGAGCTTCACTCTTTCTCAACTCGGTGCTACAAAAGCCTTTGTTAACATTAAATACCGAAGTCACTTGATTTAACACAACACGACAAACTGAATACACACGAAACACGCGCGGCGACGTATTTAAATATGGCTTTTTTATCGTTTACCTGGAGCCGAGAGACAGTCAAGCAGTAGGATGCCATTTTGTACACTGACAAAGATGTGACGCTTAAAATTGACGTCGGCGTATATAAGTCCCGCGAGCGTGTCCGTTTCCGCCCACGCTGCTATTCTAGAACACTGTGTAGTACACTAGTGTGTGTGACGTCAGGTGAATCGACATAACTCGTCTCTTTATGGATGTCATAAATCATCAGTTCAGCCTACAATATATAGAGAAAAAGGTCATTTGTATTATTGCAATAGAAATAGAAAGACTTTTATTTGTGAATATGCCTTTAAGTTTAAAATCCTTAGCATTTTGTTCACAATGATGACTTTATCATGAGCATTACTCTTATAATAAGAAGAACAATCTATAAATGGAATTTGTCAGATGCTCAAACTCTAGATTTAGGATTTTATCAGAATTTGTCTGATATTTAATTTGTACTTTATGTCCAGTGATGTTTCATGTCCCATTTATAGGTAGCTGAATGTTAAATGTAGCCTCTTACTGCACATTGGAGTTTGGAGACACGCAATTTCAGTCTTCTGTGTAATACACTGTTGCATGGTTTAATAGACAATAAAGTTCAATTTGACTTGAAAGTCTTTGTGATGTATCAAGAGCCACTTTGGGGTGTTTTGGAGTCAGAAAAGTTTTTCTCCACCAGCATCACGTAGTGACCTGGCCACTATCCTGCAAGAAGAATGCTTAAAATCCCTTTGACCACTGTGCAAGACTTGTATGTGAAATTGTATTGTAAAATTCAGAATATTGTCCCGGTGGTCTGTAAATAATAATTACTGGAATAACTGATTTAATCTGCAGTAAGCATTAAGTGTGATAATCCATATCTATACCTCAGAGGTGGAATCAGTAATATAATATTAGCAATCTCCGTTGTTTAAGGGGAAGACTTTAATATCCCAGGATGGTAAATAAATGCCTTTAAACCAGTATAAAATTTAAGGAGAGAACGAGAGACTTATACTGAGCGGTGAATTGCGACTTTCGTTACATAATCACACCTGGCTGTAAAGTGTGTTTACTTGTATTGTATATATGTTAATATCTAGGTTAAAGCAAGTTTCTGGAATGATCCAGTAGCATTAAAGACTGTGAATGAATCTTAGGGTGGGGCTGCAACATGAAGGTCCCACAAAATAGATTGGTTGCATCAAGAATGGCGTAAAAACCTGTGCCAAATCAATCAGGCAGTAGATTGAGCCACTGTGGCAACAGCTAATTGAGAACAGCCGAAAGATGCGACGGACTGATTAATATGTTTTACCTTTGATTTAGCAGATGCTGTAATTTTATCTTGCTAGATTATGTCCCCTTTGAAAACAATAGCTCCAGAAAAATACATTTACTACAGTTTTGAATAATTGGTGCCTAGGATGTGTCTCTGGGTAATGCTATTTCTACTTAACTTAGCTTTCTTAACATCACCACAGGAGTGTGTTGCTAGCTGTTGGCTAAATTTATAACATAAACCATGTATCGGCCATAAAGTGTTTATTAAGCTAATATTTTCTAGTTCTCATTCATTGCGAGCAATACGTCCTGTGATATTTTTACATTTAGATCTACAGTAAACACTTTCACTATTTTCACTCATTAAAATCAGAATGTATTTGCTAACACGTATTACTTTCAGTGTATTAGTCAAAATTAAAGTTACAGCTGTTGGAAGAGCTTTCTCTTACATAGCTCAGAACAGAACTCTAATCAATGGTTGAGACTCAGGCACAGTTTCAGTGTTTATATCTAGGCTCAAGACATACATTATTTGTTTAGCCGAGAATTCTGCTGATACTTCTAGTTCCTATAGGTGAAGGTTTAGATCTGGAGAGTTGTGAGCACTAGATTTCTGGTAAACTGAGATATTTGGATGTCATAATATCACAGGGAGCCCTATTGCTCAATCTGGATCTTATTTTTAACTATGCTGCTTTTAGTGTTTTTAGTCTTAGTGTAATTTGCAACTTAACACATGCCACAGTTCTTTACTATCCTTTACTATGATCATGTCTAATTATTTTTTACTCTGATATTTCTCTTTTTCTGCTCAGATACACATACTACCACTGAGAGACTGCTGATCCGACCTCATCTCCGACACCCATCTGATGTACACTGATGGTAAATTCTACACACTCCTTCACAGATCTTTTTTTCAAAGACTGTTTATCACTCAAATGATGATGGGTTTCCCTTCTGAGTCTGGTTTCTCTCAAGCTTTCTTCGTCTTAACAGCTCAGGGAGTTTTTCATTATGGATAAAAATGAACCTTTATCAAACTTTACGATTATATTGTGTAATTAATTTTTGTAAATCTGATTTGTAACAATGTTCTATTGTAAAAAGCGCTATAGAAATAAAATTGAATTGAATTATGTTTATTTTATAACAAATCCTGCCGACAAGTATAAAAGCATTTTTTTTTGCTGTATTGTGTTTGAAATTCTTATTAGGGTAAAATATAACATTGTATTGTGTATTGTTTCATTTTTCCATATCTCTGAGCAAAAATAAAAATAAAAACAACATGCATTTGCTGACTTATTTTAACCCAAATAAACACTAGCAGGTACATTACTGTCTAACATTAGCATCTAGCTAAATAACTAAGCTAAAGGTAGAATATTCCAACTTTTTTAAATCAATGAGTCTTATTGCAAATTGTAAACTTTCTCAGAGATAATAACATAATTGAAGCAAATAAATATAATAATAGTTTAGATGCTGAACTGATAAAGTTAACTGTAGTTAGTCCACATGTGTGTGTGTGTGTGTGTGTGTGCGGATGATGAGTGTAAGGTCAAAGGGTGATGTAGGCACATGCCCTGACAAAGTAAAATGCAATTAGATTGTAGTCAGAGTGCTTCTTTCTCTCTTTCCTATTACACACACATATATACACACATGAACACACACACACAAACACACACAGAAAAGGGGTGGCAGATGTCAGAAAGGTCGCTTTTGTTTTCTTGTGTCTTCACTGCACACACCTCATCACAGCAGTCTATTGTCATTAATTAGCTGTTGGGGGAGGATCATGCCCCTCCTACCCCACCCCTAGCCATCACTTAGTAAAACACACTCCATCATAGGCAGAGCCTTAAAATGACTTTAGCCTGTGGGTTTTTCTACAGTTACGATGTCAAGAAGCTTCTGCTAACATTTTGAAAATGGTATCTCCAGGTTGTCATCATGCATCAGTGCATTTCCCAAACATTTTGGGAACTAAAGGCTTCTTGAATAGCAGTGATTAGGGAACGTTCTTTAAAGAACTTTCCATAAATCGAACATGCAGCCAAATATTTAGTAACCAACTTTAATGTCAAACCATTTTCGACAACCAAATAAAGTTCCACTGGATTTTCTTGCAAATAGAAAATAATATTTCTAGAACATTCTAGCAATCAATCATTTTAGCTAGGACCTATCATTTTAGCTGGGACCTATCAGTGGATTGTGTGTAAAAATGTCTTAGTTGTTTTGTGTGTTCAACTTTTAGCAGCAAGTGTGAACGGAAAGTTCTATAAGAAGCCCTGCTGTACAGTTTAGACAGTGGCTTTGACTAAAAGACAGGAGGCACGGCTTAAGGTGGAAGATGAAGATGCTGAGATTTTATTTGGGAGATACAAGACTGAACAATATTAGAAATAAGCACATTAGATGGGAATGATATTAGAAGATTAGGTGACAAAGCCAGAGAGACCATATGGAGTTGGTTTGGAGAGACAGTGAGTATATTGGTAGAGGTATGCAGGTGAAGGAGCTGCCAAGCAGGAGGACAAGGGGGTGAACCAAGAAGGTGGTTTTTAGATGAGGGGAGAGAGTAGATGAAATTAGTAGGTATTAAAGTTAAAGATACAGAGTACAGTGGTAGATGGAGACAGTTGATCTGCTATGGAGACCCCTAAAAGACACCTCTCAGCGGTAAAATATAAAACCTACACAACTATGGAACGTATAATGTCAATATCCATTTACTCTGAATAAATAACTTCCCTGAGTAGTGGGCTGGAATGTTGGTTTGAGAAGACACTGAACTGATTCATGAGGATGATGAATCAGAAGACCATATGATGTAACGTGTGGAATAATTCTTTACTAAATCATTGAATCGAAGAACTGACTCATCATGTGGATTCAGATGAATAGTATATCCATTCTTTACTGAATTAAAGAGATTACAACAACAATTCATGCTGTTTATATGGATACAATACCGTGTTTAGCTTATAGCTACACATTATATGAATAGAATACCAAAAAAATGCCATTTGCACTATAAAGTAAATACTCTTTACCACTTTATTAGGTACACATTGCTAGTAAATAATCGACCCCCTTTTTCCTTCAAACCTGTTTTAATTCTTCGTATCATACTTTCAACAGAGATGTTATTTTACATTCGTACATTCTACATACATGACTGTAACATGTTTTAATTTAAGTAACTGATAGTCTTTCTCCTCCTCTGTCCATTCTCCTCTGTCCACTCATATCAACCAGCCAACTGTCTCTTACTGTATATTTTTATCTTTTTCTGTAAACACTAGAGATGGTTGTAAAATCCCAGTAGTACAGCAGTTTTTTAAATAATCATACCAGCACCATCTGGTATCAACAACCATGTCACGTTCAAAGTCACTTTAATCATATTTCTTCGCCATTCCGTTGATCAGTTTGTACATCAGTTAGTTGTCTTGACCATCTCTACATGACTAAATACATTGGGTTTCTGCCATGTGATTGGCTGATCGGATATTTGTGTTAACAAGCAATTGTACCTAATAAAGTGTATATAGTTAGATTAACAATGATAAAATAACAACAATAATTATACAACTTAGCAATAATTTAAAGCGCAACAAATTTTAAAGCGCAACAAATTTGCTGCAAGTTGAAATGAACACCAAGTTCAAACAAAGCACAATTTCTAGTTAAAACACAGTAATAAATTAGGACAAATTAAAACACAACAAAAAGCACATTAGAAGATTATAATATTCAAATTAAATATAATCTACTTACAGTACATGTGTATTAAATAGAAGATAAAAAAATGAATAAAGACTTGAATTATTAATAATTAATAATGAAACTTGAAGTATGGTAGACTACTTGAACTGAACAGAGCTTGGTTGCTGCAAGTTTCATCAAATGAGGTTCACAATGGTGTCACAAAAGTCTTTTCCAGTGGAATAATCTAGTGATCCATTGATGCTTCTGTGTCTTTTCTCCATTGTGCTTTTCTGTTGTTATTTTATGATATAGCCTTTTGTTTTAGCCCAGTTCATTTAATTCGTCCTTAGTTATACAACTTTTTCCTGGCCAAGTCGAGATAGAAAAGGAGGTTTGAAGTCAGTATACTCAACAGCACCATGCACAACACATTCGCACCTGGTGTATATTAGCTATTACTTACATAACATTTTTTGTGCCGGTAGCAAAATCTATAATTGTTTTGTTCTTTCCCATCACAAACTTACAAATCTCTACTGACAAATCAGTGCCTTTCTCGCTGAATAGGCTAGCAGGTGTGGAACTGTGGACCGTGTGATGCAAGTATCAGTGCAGGTGCTTTTTAAAGGTCGCAGTAAAGTAAAGATACCTCCAGGGCAATATGGGAATAATTTGGTTTAAACTTTGGTGAAATGTCTGTAAAATTTCTTTGGGACAAAAAAAACATTTAATGGTGCAGATTGTATCTTGGGCTCTGTAGTGGCACTGTTACATATTTCCCCATATGCTCATCTTTGGTCTAACTAACCAGATCATTTAGCTAACTTAGCTACATTAGCAGCTTAGCAAACTATCATAGTCGTGATGCTAATGAAACCAAGGCTGTATGACCAAGGGCCTGCTCAAACATTTCTGATTTGTAGGTACATCAAAAGTATATTGAGTAGCGTGTAGCTTAGATAATAACTAATATAATTGTAGCTTATAGTGAGTTTGGTAGCTTGATAGCTCAGTTGGCATAGCACAAACTGCTGAAAAAAGCCACAAGCGTTAGTAACAGGGTATGACAAGAAACCGGGATGCTCAGTCAGCTTATCCTTATCCCATGGAGCACATTTGTGCAGCCAACAATTGCAAAGCAATGATGGCATAAGACAGGACAAATGTATATAGCAAGCTATACTTTATTACTAAACACATCCAGAGTTTTTTAGCTCTTGTCTCCTCACTGTTCAACTCTATAAGGGAGATTCCAGGTGGTGCTTGTTGGGCTCGTAGAAAGTTTCTGGAAATCTATGGGTTAAAATATCAGACATACCTAGAAACCATGATGAATATACCAGTAATAACCAGGAATGTGATCACAGCCAGGCTGTAGAGTATGTTAGTGCACAATTTAGGATTGAGTGACTATGGTTTGTAAGTTAATTCCAGGGCCTGTAACTGGAGTTGATTCCCGGAAAAGGCAGGAAACCTGTGGTGATATCCCGCTGCGTTCGGGCACGTTCCGTATTTAAAGGGCTGATCTGATTTTCCAGGTGTGCTCCAGGAGAGGAATGAACAGCTGGTGAGCGCTCTGTGGAAAATATATAATAATGATATTAAATAAAACATGTATATTGTATAATGTAAACAATGTATACATTAAATATACTGTTATTAAATATACTTGTTATTTTAGCCTCTCCCTTTATCAGGGGATGCCACAGCGAGTCAATCTTTTTCACCTCACTCTGTCATCTGCATCTTCTGCTTTCACACCAGCTACTAGTATATCTACATCAATATATCTCCTCTTTGTTCTTCCTATCTGCCTTCTACCAATATATCCACTATTCCTCCTCTGTACATATCCAAACAGTTGATCCCATATGAACTCCTGCACCTTTGTGACCACTACTCCCTGTAACCTGACTGTTCTACCCACCTCCCTCTCATTCACACACATGTATTCTGTCTTACTACAGTTGACTTTCCTTTCCAGAGCATACCTCCACCTCTCCAAGTTCTCTTCTAGCGGTTCCCTGCTCTCACTACAGATCATAATGTCACCTGGAAGCAGTCCATGGTGATTCCTGTCTGACCTTAACTGTTAGTCTGTCAATCACCAGAGCAAACAAGAAGGGGCTCAGAGCTGATGCTGGATGCAGACTTACAGTACCTCTTCCTTGAATCTGTCACTCCTACAGCACATTTCACCACTGTGATGCTATTCCCATACATGTCCTGAACCAATCTAACATACTTTTCAGCCACTCCAGACTTCCTCATACACCACATTTCCTTCCTCTGAACCCTATAATAAACTTTCTCTAAATTCACAAATACACAGTGGAGCCTTGACCTTTTCTATACTGACAAAAACTGACCAATTCTATTTGCAAGTTGTGAATGGTGAAATTAGATGGACTAGTTAAGATGAATTAGTAGCTTTGTGGTCACTTAAAAGTAATTTCTCTATAAGATAACTGTCTGTTGGTAAAGTACACAGGATGTAAAGACATAAAAAGGATGTAAATAATTCATGCGGAGCCAAAACGTCCTAGCAGAGTTGCATCATAACTTTAGTCTTATGTTAATATAGATGCTGATGGAAATGTTGACGTTATTATGTAAATGCAAACGTTAATGTAAAATGAACACAAAGCTACAGCAGTCCGTATCTACACGCACTAGTTAGTTCACATTTAAATACACGTTATGTCGAAGTCAAATATAAATCCAGGTTACAATAGAATGAACTCAGATCACATTTCTAGTGTTTCAGTTCATATTGTGAGAGCAGCTATGACGTATGAACTCACTCTTGTGGATCATCATGTGCTCTTTAAGCTCCTCTGCCTGATCGAAGGTGCTGTCGCAGAGATCACATGCCAGCGGTTTGTCTTTGGCATGGCTACGCCGGACGTGGCTGTCGTGGGCAGCGTGCGAGGCAAAGGCTTTCCCGCAATGTTTGCATTTGAATGGCCTTTCACCCGAGTGTTGCCTGATGTGTGTGCGGAGGATGCTGGAGGCAGTGAACGCCTGTAACAACAAATGTTAAAACATTAGTTCTTCATCTCAATGACACCAAATATCTGTCTGTCTGTCTGCCAAATCCCATAGATGTAAATGAACGGTGCTAATAAAAATAGATAATATTATTATTGTTATTATTTATATTATTATTGTTGTTATTATTATTATTGTTATTATTATTATTATTATTATTATATGTTTAGCAGTAATTCTGTGATATTTATATAACAGTATCTGT
>JAOUQT010000047.1:10792441-10807126 GCA_025769995.1 Xyliphius kryptos
CACCAGGCTTGTCCAATTTAGCCATAAAACCTCCCACACTAAAATGACAGGTGTTTCAGTTTCATTGTCTAACCCCTGTAGATTTATAATTAAAGCGGATAAATACAGAATCAATTTGCTTAGAAATACAAAGAACTTGTCTTGATGTGAGTGGTTAGTACAAAACAGAGTAATAACGTAAAAGAGCAAAAAGAAATAAAGTGCATAGATTTAGAGATAACGTGGAAAATCTTCAAGTGTTATCTAGTGTTTGCTGAATGATAAGCAGTATTCACAATAAAAGAAATCTGAGCATCACCACATCACACTTGGGATTGTCTCCATTTCATAATAAAGAATGAATCAATTATCAGCCTTAGATGTTATATATTTAACCCACAGAAAAGATGCAGGTGCAAAAGCAGCATAATGTCTAGCAATAGGTTCACCTGTGCTTGGCTTTTGCAGTGCAGTATTTCAATGCCTTGTCTGGCTCATTGACTTGGCCTTCTCTCCAGCACTGGCCACACACGAATTTCATTTTGAGGTTGAGCCCACGGCCTCGGCCACATGTACCTCCTCCTAAGCCTCCACCTCCAATACCATCACCAACCACTCCTCCAGTCCCAAAACTGGCATGGCTGTAAGAATGACTGCTAGTGCTACTGGACTGATGATGCACATGCATAGGCTGTAAGGCAAAGAACAGGCAAGGTAAATAAATCTTAATTCTTAAACCCAATGAAGTACAGAACTGCACATTATTCATTATCTTCCACTTAACCTACACGGAGCCGCAGGCCAGCCTGTGCCCACCTGACAACTCTGGGCACAAGGATAGAGACAATTCTAGACCGGGTGCGTGTGCGCGCACACACACAAACACAAAATGAACCACTTTAGAGACACCAATTAACCTAACATGCATGTGCTTGGAATGCAGAAGGAAACCGGAGCACCCAGAGAAAACCCACATGAACATGTAGCGAACATGCAAACTCCACACAGAGATCAAACCGGTGTCCTTCTTGCTGTGAGCCAACAGCACTTCACATAATATGACTGTGTCGCCTGAACTGCACAATCAGATTTAATACACACCATTATGAGTGTATACTAGATTAGTGTTGTCAAAAATACAGATACATTAATACTGAACATTCTGAAATGGTACAATACTCGCTTTTCTCATTATCGGTTCTATTCTCTAAAGTGTTTCATTGTGTTTTATTTAAATAAATAAAAAAATTAGACCAGCCGTGGCAAGTCATGGTGCCATGCCATTGAGCAAGGCACCTAACCCTCAATTGCTCCCTGTGTGCCTCAATGGGGCAGGACACTGCTCCGAATGTTAACACCTGGATGGGTTAAATGTAGAGCATAATTTCCCTACAGGGATCAATAAAAGTAATTAAAATCAAATAAAATAAATCTTCAGATTAAATGTGCTTTTTAATCTGTACAGGCTTCTGTAATGAACGGAGCAGTTGCATGTTGCGGAGAAGTGCAGGTGCATCTCAATAAATTAGAATATCATCAAAAAGTTAATTTTAGTAATTCAATACAAACAGTGAAATGCATTCATTATATAGATTCATTGATCACAGTGATCTATTTCAAGTGTTTAAAACAGTCCCTTAGTCTGGTTTATGCGGAAGACACTGCCAGTCATTGACACACTGTGTGACTGTTCACAAAATGCTGTATCTATGAATATTATTGGAAAGTGGAAGCAAAAAAGGTGGTAGAAAATGTTGCAAACTATAAATTTTGCATTTCATTTGGAAATCAAGGTTCCAGAGTCTGGAAAAAGAGTGGAGAGGCACACATTCCAAGCCGGTCATGTCATCTGCTAGTGTAGATCCACTGTGTTATATCAAGACTAAAGTCAGAGACTAAAGGACATTGTAGTGCACTTCATACTTCCCTCTGCTGACAAGCTTCTTGGCACCTGTCCACACTGACAAAAGTACAGAAACCTGGTTTAATAACCACAGTATCACTCTGCCTGATTGGCCAGACTAGTCTGACCTAAACCCCATAGAGAATCTCCATAGAGATAAGAGGCACCAGACTAAACAATGCAGACGAACTGAAGGCTGCTAATACAGCAACCTGGGCTTCCATAACCTCTGCAGTGCCACAGGCAGATCAACCCATGCCATGCCACGCCACATTGATGCAGCAATTTATGCAAAAAAGCCTGGACCAAGTATTAACATACTTTTCAGTAGGCCAAAATATCTGCATTACATTTTTTTTTTCAGTTGGTTTTATATAATATTCTAATTTTCTGAGATAATGATCTTGGGTTTTCATTGTCTGTCATCAATAATAATCAATATTAACGGAAATAAACACTAGAAATAGATCACTGCGTTTGTATAAAGTAAACCGAGAGGTTGGTGATTGTTTACATTTTAAATATGACTGAAACATACAAGAAAGTGTCTGATCTTATACTGCCGGTATGTTTATCATCATATCCTTGGTTTGATAGCCGTAAATGCTAACAACAGCTAAGATAATGGAGGTTACATTAAAGCATCCAACAGCTGAATGCACCCGGTGTTCATTAAAATAAAGAATATACTAGGATTAACTTTATTGTGAACGATTCTAATACACAAACACTGTGTGAACATGTAGACTGTAGTATTAATTGCACTGGTGTGAATAGTGGTTTTTTTTGGCAAAGAGACTAATGTATTTTTTTTTATTCATGTTTGTTATTCTAGTAGGAAACTGTATTCTATTAAAAAATGCTCTATTATGCAACATTTTTACCCGACAGTGCAACTTTTTAATGAAGCACAAGGGGATAATTTTATACAATTCTTAATTTCAGTTATTATTTGCCTATTTAATATACTTTACATTCCTTCATCTATAATACCATTTAAAATATGTAACATGTAAATACAATATTTCTAGCTCTAAAAGGAAAGCAGTGTACAACACTATACTAGCTGTTTGTTTTAAACGCCACTCTTTGGGCCACATTCATGGCAGGAACAGTTGTGATGTCTCTTTATTTGCTTATTCTGTTTGATTAGGTATATTTGATTTATTGTAGTCTTGTCTATACATGTTCATTTACATGGGCTTCTTCAGTTTTTATATGAACAGAATTTATACTATAATTATACTATAAATTTATAATTTGTATTTTATACAAATACTAGACATCAGGCAATAAGTGATCTGACCAGTCATGGTGAGTCAGGATGAATTTACCTCACATAAGAACCAAATTCTTTGAATGTCTTACCTTCTGTCTTTGTGAATTCTGCTCAAGTCTTTGCCAGTGTCTCTTAGACTCCTGCACCATCTCCTCATGGGTGATGCCTAAATAAGGGCGTAAATGAAGAAAAAAAAGCAGTGTCAGCAAACTTGAATATTTACAGAATAGACTGCAATTTCTTTATATATTGAGCTTTCCTCTTTATCACTGAACTAATTTTAGTTAAATACATTTTATTAGTGATAACTGATTCACAATGGAGTCAAGTAACATCCAAGTTGACTGGAACTACATTCCACAGCATTTTTGGGTTTATTGGGCCACTCCAAATTCTCAATCGAATGGAGGTCTGGCGATTAAGGACAGCCACTTCATGTTTCATTTGGAATTGAATTAGCGTTGCTTCCAGTGCCTTTGTGTATTTACAGTGGTGCTTGACAGTGTATGAACCCTTATGAATTGTCTGAATGTTTGAATAAATATGAACTAAAACCTAAAAAGTAAAAGCAAAAAATAATTTTAACTGGTTAAATATTACATAATAGTGAGTGGCAAAATTATGCAACCTTTGCTTTCAGTATCTGGTGTAACCCTCCTGTACAACACAAACGTTTCCAGTAACTGTTAATCAGTACTGCACATTGGATTGTCTACCAGAATTTTTTAAGAGGACTTCAAGATTCCGTATGCTGAGGATCTGTATGGAGATGTAGATTTTAACTTCCAGCATGACCTGGCCCCTGCCAATGCCACCAGAAGCACCAAAGCCTGGTTTGATGCCCATGCCATCACAGTGCTTGATTGGCCAGCCATCTCGCCAGACCTACACCCCACTGAGAATATATGGGAAATTATCAAGAGGAAAATGAGGGTCACCAGACCCAACAACAAAGAAAAGCAAGCATCAAGGAAATCTGGGCTTCCATAACTTCCTGGCAACGGCACAGGCTGATTGCCTTAATGCCACGTCACATTGAGGCCGTGATTAGATCAAAGTGATTCCCAACCAAGCATTAAACATTGACATTGTTTTAAAAGTACCATATTTTTGACTACCGGGTTTTAGGAGCTAGAAGCCTAAATTATGCAAATATAAACAAATACTTAAAATCGTTTAAATTGTGGGCCCTGCATCTATAATATATATAAATGTTTCACTTTTTAAATGGAATTATATAAATTATCTATCTTTTCCATGATATTCTAATTTTTTTTTTTTTTATAATATGTGGCCCATTTCCAGACATGGTTTGCACATAATTTACCTGTGTCCTGTTGCAGCACCCAGCACTTCAGTTCAATAACGGAGTGAGCAAACGAACAACTGTCCTCTCTCTGGCAGCCATAGCGCACCTCATGGCGGCATACATCAAATTGGCATAGTGGATGGAGTGGACGAATTTTACTATAGCGCACATTGGCCGAGCGTACCACATGCACCAGGCACCTACCATACCATATGCAACACACAAGAGAAAACGAATGATATTACATACAAATGATCTCATTCAGAACCACGAGCCTTAAAAAGAACAGAGAAAAACATCAAGCAGAAAGGTGGCTCACTTGTTATCATCAAAAGGATGCTTTGCAGTCAGGTTGGAGCAGACACCTAGGTTTTCTTTGCTGCGCTTGCTTATAATACGAGGCTTACTGTCAAAACATTCCTATGGCACAGATATATATAATTAAAAAAACATTTACACAAGTAAATTTTAATGCAAAAGAGTTTGTGGTTCGACTGTACTACCTCACAGAGGAACATGAACATGCCCATATGAGTCTGCAACAAGCGGGTGACGCTAAGTGCTCGTCTTTCATTTGTGCCCAGGGGGTCAAATAATAGCTCTCGGCTTAAAGCTCCTTTCCTTTCCTGAGTCCACACATCTATCTCTTCCTGGCAATAGGCAAATGTGCAGTTTTCTCCATACTGGCACTCCTGACGCTCCTGCACTTCTGCAGAGTTGCACAAACACATGCAAACCAATACAAATTCAATTAAAGAACATAATATACTAATCATCTCTATAAACATGAAAATAAAAATCAGGCCTTTAAGATAATAACAAAATAGAGAAATACCTTTGCAAAGAACAAATGCTCCAAGAAAATTATTCCGAGCAGGGCGAGGTCTAATCCTCTTCCAAGTGGAGTCTTCAGGTAATCTGACGCGACAGAGAAGCACATCTCTTTTACAGCGATGAGCTGCATCAGGTTGATACTTGTAATCCATTACTCGAGGACCTGGACAAATATTGAATTATGCTTGTTAAATAAGCAAGTAATAGTCATTTACTCTTTACAGATACAAGTCACAAAGTTCCTTACAAGGACAGACTATAAAATTCACACATTTCAAGAAAAGTTAAAAAATAAATAAAGTTAGACAATGACAAAGTTACAAGGTCCATTTAGCCGAAAACCTGCTTAAAATACGCCTTATTACTATTTAAGAGTTTAAGATACAAACACAATGCAGACATATAAAAATTAATCTAAACAAACACAGACAGCCATCACTCTCATACAAATAAGCATTACCTATGCGACTGTAACAGGCATGACAGGCCTGTCTGAACTCATGGGTGGCAGCCAGTGGATTCTGAGACAAGAGTGACAGGTTTGTGGCAGCAGAGCCATTCTATAGGATTAATAAATACTTTGTTAGAACAAATAATCTTAATCATTAAACATATAAACAGATGAGTAGATCTGAATGAGAAGAACTTAATGACCGAATAGTGAGTCAAATGGTAAATCATGCTTACTGAGTGAATGGTACTAAGGTTCCTCAATCCAGAAAAATAACTGCTGGGGACTCTTCCTCCTGAATGTACCAAAAGAAAAAAATGCATGAAAAACTTCATTACTTAAAAAATAAACAATTCTAAAATTATTTACATTATATTTAAATGTATGAGACCAGAAATAGGAAAAAAGTAAATTATCTGACACCAGTAAATTATCGGTCAAATCACTGATCTAGAATTCTGGATTTCACAATAATTCATTATAGAATTCTTTGAAACATGACACTATGGGCAAGTGTGAGTAAAAATCAATGTAGATGTGATTGTTTTTAATTACACGCAAGTTAAATGTGGCACACATGCAAGGAAAAGAGATATGTGCATTTAAAGTGATGTGTTTTCAGAAAGGGGGAAAAATGTAGTTACCCTCTGTCCAAACACTGAACTGGAATGCGGGATTTTAAGTTCTACTAATATATATTGTGCCGTGTGCATGTGTACAATGTTAGATAATATAACAGATCACATATACAAACACGATTCCAAAAAAGTCGGGACAAAGAACAAACTGTAAATAAAAATGGAATTCAATCATTTACAAACCTTTTTAAAACATTTCCAAAGCATTTCACTACAGGTTATACTGTGTATTACTGTGTATGTGACAAATAACATTTGATTTGATACCTCAAAAATGGATATTGTATTCACAATAGGACATAGACAATATATCAAATGTCAAAAGTGAGATATTTTAAAATTTCATGCCAAATATTGGCTCATTTGAAATTTGAGCAGCAACACATCTCAAAAAAGTTGGGACGGGGCAATAAAAGGCTGGGGGAAGTTAAAGGTACAAACAAAGAACTCCATAGATCGATTGGCAATAGGTCATTAACATGAATGGGTATTAAAAAAAACTCATCTTAAAGTGGCAGCGGCTCTCATAAGTAAAGATGTAAAGAGGATCACCAACCCCCCTAATTCAGTTCAAATAGTGGAGCAATATCAGAAAGGAGTTTGACAATGTAAAATTGCAAAGATCTTTAAACATATCGTCATCTACAAGAATCTCAAAGATCACATACAGGCATGTTTCTGTATTAAAAAACACAAGATAAGATCAGGAATATTTCCAGAGAACATTATCAGTGAACAGAATTCACCATGCTATCCGTCGTTGCCAGCTAAAACTCTATAGTTGAAAGAAGAAGCCGTATCTAAAAAGATCCAGAAGCGCAGGCGTCTTTCTCTGGTTCGAGGCTCATTTAAAATACGACAAAAAAGACTAAGACAGATGAGAAACTAGAATCCTACATTAGACAAAACTGGGTTAACATTTATATCCCGTAACTTGTTTTCTCAGTCCTTATAGGAAACAGACTGCTGCAAAGAGAAAAGGGGATATGTCTCAGTAGTAAACATGGCCTTGTCCCAACATTTTTGAGATATGTGGTCACGAAATTTAAAATCATCTAATTCTTCTCTTTAAATAATACATTTTCTCAGTTTAATACATAATCTATGTTCTATTCTGTATAAAATATAGAATTTTGAAACTTCCACAACATTGAAACTTGTTCTTTGTCCCAACTTTTTTAGAATAGGGTTTGTAAAAAGAACACAACATAAATACAGTACACTCGTCTAAAAACATTTCACCAACAATACTGAGAATTTAGAAGAGACTCGGTCAGTATCAAATCAGACATATTAAAAAGCTCATAGCTAACAGATTTAACTATGGATACCTGGTAATGTATATTCAGAGAGGGAGTCGATTGCTTGAAGGCCAAGTGATTCAGCTCTGACCCTTCCAACAGAATCTCCATCCACAATAGTAAAAGGAAGAAGAGACTTCATGGCTTGTGAGCTCTGACTCTGGCCAAGTGCTGAAAAATTGTCCAGTTGATTGAGGGGGTTGATGGTTGTGCCAAAATAAGCGGGTGTGAGCGAGGATGAAGAGGCAGGGAGAGCAGAGGGGTAGGTAGTACAGAGTCCTACGGCTGTATTTGGTAGGTTTGTAGGAATGGCACCTTGAACCGGATTCTAATGACGTGATGGAGAAAAAGATATTTAGTTTATTACCAAAATAGCAATGGGTAATGCCAATTAGAAAAAGAAAAAAAAACAAATTACAATAAATATCACATTTAACTGTAATATATTACAATTACAAATATTTTATAGGTAAATATATGCAAATGACACATATGAGGCACTGTTTACAGTATATTCACACTAGAGGGTGACACGGGAGTGGATTTTTATTTCTGTCCCTTTCCACACCCACTGAAAATAATCTTGTCCCATCCCAATCCTGGGTCAGAAAAAAAAATTCCTGTTCTGTCCGACGTATGGTAAAATGACTCTCACTCCAATTACAAATGACTCACGCTCCTGTACCATTCGCATTTTTTCTATTAATTTTAAAATTATTTTAATTTTTAGGCAATAGAATTAATTGCATGTAATCTTCTCCCCACACTTCCCTACAGTTTTATTTTAAAAGACATGGCAACAGCGACATTTGTTCATCTGTGGTAATGTTGGGAGACATTTTATGCCCTTATATAAGTAGTTTTTCCTATGAAGGACGAGCTTCTAAGCCCTCGTTGAATAAAGCCAAACATATAAAGTTGCATTCCACTTGTTTATTGAACAATTATTTCCTTAAAACATTAAGCATTGATTTGTTCTTACTTTGTGCAAATACATCTACATTATTGTCAGTAGTAAAGGACAGTCGTGTGGATGAAAATAACCTTTTGATGTCAGTTAGAGGTCAGAGAAGAATGTACAGATTAGTTTGAGTCAAATCGTTCTATGCATTTAACCAATCCAGGTGTGAAGAGCCGGAGCAGTGTGCTGCCCCATTGAGGTGCATAGGGAGCAGTTGGGGGCTTGGGTGCCTTGCTCAACAGCATTTCAGACATGACTTGCCTACAGTGGGGATCGAACTGGCAATGTCTTGGTCGCCAGCTCTTTACCCAATCTATTTAGCCACGGCTCAGATGATAGAAATACAACAGTTACAACCACTGGGAAAGTAGAATACCTGCTGAAGCATGTATTTATTTCATAACCGTATTTATCATTTTAAACAAGTCCAACACAAACAGTGCTCACTGCTCAGCTTCACATTTCTCTCTGTACTGGGATAGTTCATTGCCTGCAGCGCAGAAGGACACCGCCTCATAACTGACTCAGATTTTACTTTAAGGTGTGTCACAAAGCTGGTTGTGATTCCACCACTTATTGTATTTTTTCCCCCACAAACATCACAAACTACTTCTTGACTGTTCTTTATGCTAAAGTATGTCCACGCACGACACCATTTACTCTGCTCCCTAGTACAGAGCGAGTGATTGACAGACTGCAGCGTACCGCATCTCTACCGCATTACACACTTACCCAGGCAAAAGAAATAGTTCTTCAAAACTGCATATAATGTAGACAAGATATCAATAGTTCAGTTGCTTTCCACTGTTTTCCGGTTGATTTTGTTTGTTTGTTTGTTTATTTATTTATTGTTTAACATCATCCTCAGCACCAGTGTCTATTCTAATGACTGCAACACGTTCATACTCATACACAAGTCTCATATCATACGCAAAGTCACATATCAATATACAAGTTAATGACAATTTAGCATTTCCAAATTACCTAGCGTGCATGTCTTTGGACTGTGGGAGGTAACTGGAGCACCCGGAAAAAAAACCAAGCAAACACGGGGAGAACATGCAAACTCCACACAGAAATTCCCATCCGGGATCAAACCGGGGTCCTCTTGCTGTGTGGCCATAGCACTATCCACTGCGCCGCCCTTTTGCTGTTGATGATATACATTAACTTGAATGACTAAAGTAACAAAAGTAGCGCTATTTTGATTTGAGAATCGATTTTAGAACATAAACATCTGGGGCCGGAAGTACATATATTTCCGTATCGATCCGCACATCACTCCCATGCCGTCTGCTGCCGTTAACGTTATCCTGTACCATCCAAATCAGGTGAGTAACAGTTTTGACCCATGGGATTCCCGAAAAAGTGTTAGCCTCCAATTCGCACACACCATTTTTTCCACACACATACACTACATTTAGCTCGCACATACACACCTTTTACATGCACATAAACTAATTATATATAATACAAATATATATATATAGGAAATAAATTATCAAATTATCATAGATTATCAAATGCCTTTTGATAATCTGGAACTCATGAATTTTACTTCTCCGCTGCAATTTTCTGTTCAGTACAAAATGGACAATCCTTAAAATTCAGATATATAGAAACACATTCTAAAGCCAATAGCATTTTCCAGTCAGGTTCTCATTTTTGTTTCACCTGGTGCACTCAATATTTCCTCCAGTTACCCGTCATATTTGGAGTTTGTGAGTATAAGGAGCGCATGTAAAGACTCTGTGCATGTGCAAGATAAAATCAGCGTATGTGTGAACTTGATATTTTTAAGCTAAAAGTGTTGTATGTGTGCAGAAACAGGAGGTGTGTGTGTGTAAAAATGTGCACGCGCATGACATTTTTGATAAATTGATTAAACATTGTCTCATACATATTTCACATGAATATATCCATTTTTAATTAAATATATTTTTAAGAAAAAATTGCTGTAAAGTCTTAATTCATTGTGATCCTAAAGGGCTGAACATAGACTCACCACGCTGACTTCAGCTCCTTTTTCCAAGAGACTGTCCAGATTCTTATTCATCACACACTCTCCCACATCCTCAGACACCGGAACAGAATACTGCACCTGCCCTGTGGGCCCCTGACTGGGGCTCTCGGGTGTGTCTTGGGTACTCGGTGAGAGAATTGTGGGGTCATCACTGACTGGAATTGGGGTAGCCAAAGGTGCAGGAATGCACTGGGCATTTGCCATATCTAGGAGTCATTAAAAACAAGGTCATATGCACACTTGGCTGTGCAAATATTACAAATTTCAAAAAGGTATCGCTTTTCTACTTATAGGATGTTATATTAAAAGGAGCTGTACCTGGATCAATATCAGTCAGAGTCTCAAGACCATTCGAGGATGTCTAAAAAAATATTCAGTACAGATACATTTTAATGAAATGTTACAGATTTGTATTTAAAATAATAGCAGGGTGTTTAAAATGGGAGTGAAGTTCTGAATCATTAGTATGTTTTTCATGCATTGTCGTCAACACTGCATATTAGATCCTAAATCCAAACAAAGAATGTATTTTTTATTTATTACTTTAGAGAAAATAAAGAAAATGAATATAGATCTGTTCGAATAATAGCATTTATGTTTAGAAACACAAATGTGCTGTACAGGTGCTGGTCATAAAATTTTTATTGTATGAACGGTTATTTCAATAATTCAGAAAGTGAAACGTGTATACTTTACACATTCAGTACAAACAGACAAGTGTTCATTTATTTTGATTTGATTATAACTGAAAACTAATAAATAAATAAATAAAGAAAATTCAGCAACTCAGAAAATTACTTTAAACCAATCCAAAAAAATGATTTTCGGAAATTCTGGCCAACTGAAAAGTATGAACATGAAACTATCAGCATGTACAGCACTCAATACTTAGTTGGGATTCCTTTTGCCCAAATTACTGCAGCAATGCGGCGTGGCATAAAGTCGATCAGTCTGTGGCACTGCTCAGGGGTTAAGAGAGCCAACTTTGCTTTAATTGTGGCCTTCAACTGTTCTCCATTGCGGGGTCTGGTGTATTGCGTCTTCACAGTAACCCATAGACTTTCTATAGTGTTAAGGTCAGGTGAGTTTGCTGGCCAATTAAGAACAGGGATACCATGGTCCTTAAACCAAGTACTTGTAGCTTTGGCACTGTGTGCAGGTGCCAAGTCCTGTTGTAAAATGAAACCAGCATCTCCCAATACTGTGAGGTACTTGGCTTCTTATACTTTTAATGAGTGTAGCTTCTGAAACAGTGCATCCCTTAACTGTGGACCAAATATTAAGTATGCTTATGTAACAGGGAGATAGAATAGGGGCTCGATCCGTCCACTCCACAAATAAACCTGATAATTTAGTTCTTCTTGGATTAAGTGGTTAAAGCTCAGGGTTACTTATCATAAGGTCGGTGGTTCATGCCACAGTTCTACTAAACTGCCAATGGTCAGTTCTTAACCTTAATCCTCTCTGCTCCAATAGCACTCTAGCAGTTCCTGTGCTCTTACCCCAACGTTATAACAAGCTGGGATGTGTGAAGAGAATAATGTCATTGTACAGAAATGAATATCTGACAAATAAAGGCTTCTCTTAGTGTCTGGAATCGCTGATTCTCTGTGATTTCTTGCTTCACGCTTCAGGAATCAGCATGCATTAGAATTAGAATCAGAAATACTTTATTGATCCCAGGGGGAAATTACAGAAGGACGCTGGTGTGCCGTGTTCAGATGTGGAATTACTGCACATTACATTTTCTGAATGTGCTTCCAGGATTGTTAGTTTCTCTTTTTTTTGCGTGTCTGTGTGTTTCACAGCACTCTGAGTCAGAGCTGGACGCTCACATCGAAGTATGCATGTACAGCACCCTGTTTAATAAAGACTGCGCGGTTAAACACTCCTGTTTTTCCATAGATTCCATAGTGAAATCCCTGCATTCCTCCAGACTTTATTCTACCTCTAACTGTAAGATTTCAGTCATGGCCACTTCCCTACACACAGCCACTCAACAGCCCTGCAACTCTGTATGTAGTAGTTCATATTTTGTAAGAGCACGGAGGGAGTTAGGAGCCTTGCTTAATGCCCAATTGTAGAAGGTTGGTATTGCTGGAGCTTCAACCGCTATCCTTCTGAGTAATCCAAATCCTTAATTTCTGATCCAACACTTTTCCACAAATGTACTGCATAATTGTGTATTAGTACAGGGCAATGAATGATATGTCCAGATCCCCCAGATCTAGATTATGTTGATGGTTAACTTGCTTTGGGAGCTCACATTGTGTGGAATGACCAGTTTCTGCTGGGACCTTCCTATAGATTAACACATTATCACCGTTTCTCAGTCATTTACAGACTCTTTTTACAGACTGTTTAATCCGTTGTAACCCAAATCAGGATGGGATGGGTGTGTTTCTTTGCAAGATCTCTTCCGCTTATCATCTGATGGAGTTTTTCTTAGACACTGTCGCCGTCAGACTAGTTCATTCCAGATTAAAATTAACTCATTCCAGATTAAAATGATTACGTCTTGCATATGTTCTACTGTAAAAAGAGGCATAGAAATAAAACTGAATTGAGTTGAATAATGCCAGCACAGGTTTTCTCCGGGTACCCCGATGTAGCCCCGCATTCCAAAAATATGCACGCTAGGTTGAGTGGTGTTACTAAAGTGACCCTCGATGTGTGAATGTGTGATTGTGTCTGTGTGCCCTATGATAGAAAGCCACACGGTCAAGGGTTAATCCTACCCTTGCGCCCAGAGTTGTGGGCACCAGCTGGCGTACGAAGCCATATAGAATAAGCATCAAGAAATGAATGAATGAATGAATAATGCCAATACATTAGAAACATAAATAGTTGAGACAAAATGTATTATATTTATTGTTTAAAAGTTGAAGAAAATACAGATGTCACCAATGGTGCAACACCGTGATATAAACAGATGTTGCGTGTCAATAAGCTAATAATAACTTTGCAGTGATCTGATTTAAAATAATCTGCTCCAGTCGGACATACATGCTGACCGTATGGCTCTCTCACTTTAATGGGCCACTCTCATTGGCTGAGCCACAGCTTTACTTGTATATAATGCCAACCGAAAGTTATACAACATTAATCTACATACATTTTACACTGTGTTGATCAGCATTAATAGTGTAGAGTTCTACCAATATTACACACCTACTGTACCCTGTGTATTTTCCACTAAATCTTATTATAAGTACAATTTTATATTTCCAAATATTCATTTACCAACAAGAAAATCATGTTTTAAACAAGAATTAGGAACGTGTCACATTCAAAATCTCCAGAAGAACTGTCTCGGACTTTATTGAGATGCTCTGAAATACATACTGAATAATTTACTTATAAAACTCATACTGTACTTTGGACCATGGTTTACATATAAACAAACCAGCCGGTGACTTCCCTCAGTTTGGACATGCTCACTTCTTTTATGTAGTTTCTATTATTTTCACAGAAACATCTCTGCACGTGTCTGAATCATTTCACACACACTACTGTACTTTAATTAGCTGTTAGATTTTACTGAGCGTCTCAGACACAATTCTTCTCAAGACTTTAACTGTCACACTTGCTTCTTTGTTTGCTGTAATACAGAGCAGCCGTCATTCTTCATTTATTCATTATACCCGCTTAATCCTAGTTCTAGGGTCAAGGGGAAGCCGGTGACCACTCGGCAACTCTGGGCACGAGGGCAGGAACAACCCTAGACAGGGTGCCAATTCATCATATGGCACGCACACACACACACACACGTTAATGGGCTATTTAGAGACACTAATTCATGCATGTCTTTCGAATGCAGGAGGAAACCGGCACAAACATGGGGAAAACATGCAAACTCTACACAGAAATTTCCAGAGTCGCCCCACCCGGGGCTCGAACCCAGGATCTTCTGGCTTTAAGGCCACGGCACTATCCACTGTGTCACTGTGCCGCCCGAGCTTTCATTCTATTTTTTGTTAATGATTTTCCTCTTTCAGCTTTTCCCT
>JAOUQT010000047.1:10858405-10869787 GCA_025769995.1 Xyliphius kryptos
AGCAACCATGATATTAATTTCACCTCCTTAATAAAAAAAAAAGTCAACAATCTGTAAAAGTTAGCCTAAAATATTTGAACAAACGTAATAACAAAATATTTATTACTTTCAGGTGTTTGATTTAATCCTATTGCCACTAGTATTTGAAAAATCAACCAAGCTGTTCATCATGGACAAATGTGTGCTTTTTAATTTTGTGGGAATGAACCGGCTAAATTTCCTACAGTCACACTCACATCTTGTAGAAGGCATTCCAGTGGAAGATGTTATCTGTGTAGGGTAAACATTTTAGAACAGGATGTGATAAAAGGTCCTAGATGTATAGGTGTCCCAATACATATATGCATACTAACCCCAGAGATTAAATCCCGGTGGCATTGATGTTATGACTGATCGTTGTACAACATTGCACCAAAAATATATTTAATTTTTAATTAACTAAACATGTTTTTAAAAAGTTTTCAATAATAATTAGTTGTAGAAGACTTATTGTAAGAAAAAAAAAGAAAGAAAGAAAAAAAAGTGATGGAAATCTTAAACAAAAAACATTTCTTCTAAATCTTAATATTTACCTCATGTTTCCTTTTCCTGGATTTTGAGTATATTTATTCAAAAGCCTTTTTTTATTTACTTATTTATTTATTTTTGTCTTCTTTACAGATTCCAGCTTGTGCTCTGCAGGTCAAGTTACTCCCTCTCTGACCCACACATCATCCTCATCATCAATCGCTGCTTCTTCTACTACTTCTTCAAATTATGCAAATTCCATGTGGGGGACAAGCTCTGGTAGCCAGCCCCTTTCTCAGGGCAGGGAGAAGGTGATAGTGGATGGGTCAGACCTTGAGGAATGGCCTAGTATTGCTGCTGGGGATGGAGCCAGAACAGGTGAAAAAAATGTTACTGGAGGTGCAGATGGCAATGGAATGCCGAACTGTAGTGCCTCGTGGAGTGACCGGCACCTCCAACAGCAGTCACAGGTGGTGGGTGGAAATGAAGTAGGCAAAGGTGTCAGTTCTGGTAGCCCCTCTCCACCCTCATCATCCTGTTCAACCAATGAATGTATGCAGCCTACTAGTGTTGTTTGGGGGTCCCAGGGAGCCACAGGAGGAAATGCAGTAGCAGCAGGGTCAGTGCCCTCCATATCCAAAGTCTCCCCTCTCCCGGGGACCGAGTGCTCTATTGGTGTCAACTGTGGGTTTCCAGGTGCCAACTTTAATCCTAATGCCAACCCCTCTGCTTGGCCAGCCCTTGTACCTGAACGAGCTGGGGCTTCTCCACCAGAGGGTGGCTCCACCTCTCTCCAAAGTTCAACGTCATTGTCTGCCAACAACGCTATTCCTGTGAATCAAGCTTCTCATCAGCACCAACTTCACCAAATGCAATACAGAGACATGGAGCCATCCTGTAGAGAGTGGGGTGGAACAACACTGGAGCCAGGAGCAGGACCAAAAACTACAGCAGTAGAAGGAGGTGATGGAGATTGTGGGAGTACAGGAGGTGTGGAACTATCTGCCTCTTCTTCGTCTTCTTCTTCTTCTAGCTCTTCAACTACATGGAGAACTCAGCCTTTTCCTGCAAATTCCAAAACGGGTGCCTCTAGAACTGATACATGGGAAAGTGGAACTGTGGGTAGCTCAGTCTCTGCTGATGGGGGAAACTCATGGGGGTTGGGTGGGCAAGACGACAGAGGAGGCCCTGTGAGCGGAAGTGCATGGGGAACGGGATCTCAGGGAGCATGGAATGGGGGCGGTGGGGAATGGGGTAACTCAAGTAGTGTTGTCAACTCAGCTGGGGGAAATGGAGATGGCTCAAGTAGTAATAGCAGCACCAGTGGTGGCAGTGTTGGCAACCCCTCAGTTTCTTCCTCCACACCTTCTACTATGACAAGAGCTTGGGACAATCAGAAAGGAACGGGAGATGCAGTGACCGGGGACTCCAGTGAGTGGGGAGGCCAGGGTAACCAAGGTGGAGGAGGTACTTCATCCTCCAGTGGTGGAGGAAACTCAAGAAACGGCAATCAGAACCATGGCCACCATCGTTCTCACCAGCCTCCCAATGCTGAAGTGGCCTTACAGAGTTTACTTAACCGGTCAGATCTCGACCCCAGAGTTCTGTCTAACTCTGGTTGGGGACAGACACAAATCCGACAGAATGTGGCGTGGGACTTGGAGGGAAATGCATTAGCAGTGGGAAATAGGTCTTCAGCTGCGGTCAGTGCACCAAGCCAAGTTCAACCATATTCTAACTCTACTGGTACACCAGCCACTGCCCAATCATCTTCGTCACAGAACAACAACTTGAATCCTAATTCAGTTCTCGGTACCCCATCTGTCTCATCTGCTGAAGGCTGGGATAACAACAACCACAACAGCAGCAGCTGCTCTTTAACCAGCCGTGGACCTGTACCCTCTGGCAGTAATGTCCAAAGTCCCAGTGTTTCACATGTCAGCAGTGGAGGTGGTCACATGGTAGGGGTCCAAAGCAAATCTTCAGGAGGGTGGGGTGATTCAAGTCCATCTGAGACCCAGGAAAAAGGATGGGGAAGTGAGGGACAAGGGCGGCGAGATCAAACAGCAGGTAGTGGTAAAGGTGGATGGGGAGAGTTTCGGCAACAGGGTACACAAGCTGGAGGGGGTGGAGAATGGGGTGCCAGACGGGAAGAGAAAGAAACTGGAGGTTGGAATGAAATTAGCAGAGGAAACGGAGGAAACTGGAACCAGAGAAGTAACAGTGAGTGGGGCGAGCAGGAGACCAAAGCAAGCAGTGGAGGCTGGGGTGATGAGAAGGATAATGCAGGTTCCCATGGAGACGCTGAAGTTGGTACATGGGGAAGCTGGGAGGAAGGAGCGCCTAGGAAAGCTTGGGCAGGCGGTAGTACTGAAGCAGCTGGTGGAAGTGGAGGTGGAAGTGAACCAGGTAGCAAATCTCACTTGGTTTGGGGTGGGAATGTACATGCGTCACAGATGCCAAACAGCCAGTCAGCCTCTACTAAAGGTCAGGCACAACAGCAGCAACAATCACAGCCTCAGCAGTCACAATCTTTGGATTTAGGGGGCATGCAGGGAGGGTGGGGAAGGCAAAGTGGTCCTTCACCCCAAAGCCAAAGTTCAGGATGGACGTCAGGGCCCATACCCCAAATACCCAGTGGCCCTGGCATCAGTTCAGAGCCAAGTGGCTGGGAGGAGCCTTCTCCTCAGTCTATAAGTAGGAAAAAGGAAATCGATGATGGGACATCTGCTTGGGGTGACCCTAATAATTACAATTATGTGAATTATTGGGACAAGAACAATGGTCCTCCTGGACAAAACCAACAGGGACCCCCACCAATGGCCGGGCGAGCACCTACGAGTCTCGGGAGCAGGGACGTTAACATTGCCCATTCTTCCAGCAAGGCTTCGACAATTGGTAAGTATGACTTGTTTTTAATACATTGTCCTAATGAATATACTGTTTAACCTTCTAAGTATGTTGACAATTCTTTAAATTCAGTTGAGTTCAACATTTTATTCGTGTGTCATCTCTTACTGCTCATTAGCTCCATCAGGATGGGCAAGAAGCACTTCTCCCAACAGTCCATGTGTAGACAATGGGACAGCAGCCTGGGGTAAGCCTTCAGAAACATCCACAGGCTGGGGTGATTCAGAGGACACTGGAAATGCCTCAGGCTGGGGTAATCCCACTAACCCTGTCAAGCCTGGTAAGACAAGTTTTTTCTTTAATCTAAGATTTTAGTGCATGTGAAAAAAAACATAAATGAAATATTAACATTTTAATTTGAAACCTCTAACTGATCTGACCTGTTTATTTGTTCTTTAGGGTCAAAGTCTATGCAAGAAGGCTGGGGGGAGAGAGAAGGTTCTGTAAGTGCCTCTCGTCATTCCAGCTGGGATGAAGATGAAGACATAAATGCTATGTGGAACAGTACTGGATCACAAGGCAGCAGCTCTTCCCATAATTCTGGAGGCTGGGGAGCCAAGAAGAATACCAAGGTGTGATTTTTACTTCTTCTTCACTAATCAGAATGCACCAGAATTACACTGTGTTTTTTTAATTGCACGTCAGTAAATAATGTACAGGCAGACGGCAGGACGGGTTACACTCTTTTTTTTTTTTTTTTTTTTTACAGGGTTCAATGAAAACCGGAGATTCTTGGATGAGTCCGATGACTAGACAGTTTTCAAATATGGGGCTTCTGGTAAGTACAGTCACAGTGCTAAATGTGATTATTGCCAATGTAGAACTACCTGTTTTTATAAATTGAACTACAGCAGCACTGCTGCACTAAAACCGCAACCGCATTCAACCGCATCAGTGTCACTGAAAATAAACAATACGCCACACAAATTATATATGTTTTTTGGTGGTCCTGATTAATAGAAAACAGGCAACCCCAGGAATATACACTGGTCAAAAAAATTAAGGAAAGACTTAAACAACACAGTATTACTTTAAGTAAATCAAACTTCTGTGGAATCAAACAGTCCACTTTGGAAGGAACACTGATTGACAATCAATTTCACATGCTTATGTGCAAATGAAATGGACAACAGGTGGGAATTATTGGTAATTAACAAGACATACTCAATAAAGGAGTGATTCTGCAGGTGGGGACCACAGACCACTTTCTGGCGGATGTTTTGGTCACTTTCGAATGTTGGTGGTGCTTTCACACACGTGTGGGTTGCAGAGTCCGTCTCATGCTACCACAAGTTGCTCACAAGGACCTCCAGCAGGCCATAAATGTACATGTCTGCACAAATGTTTAAAAACAGACTACATGAGGATGGTATGAGGGCCCGATGTTCACAGATGGTGGTTGTGTTCACAGCCCAACCCTGTGCAGGACGCTTGGCATTTGCCACTGGCACAGGGTGCTCTTCACAAATAAAGGCAGGGTCACACTGGGAACATGTAACAAATGTGACAGTCTAGGGATGCAGTGGAGAGCGATTTGCTGCCTGCAACATCCTTCGGCATGACCAGTTGGGCACGTTGTACCACAGACTCGCCAGGGGTTGGCGGATGCTTAATCCTGGTCTGGGAGGAGATCCCTCAGAAACGTGGAGGCTACATGCGTTACTTATTTTGACTTGTTTTCTGGACATTACATCAAAATTGGATTAGTCTGTAGTGTGTTTTTCCACTTTTATTATCTGTGTGACTACAAATCCAGGCCTCTGTTGATTAATATATTTAACTTTCATCAATGATTTTGTTGTCAGCACATTCAACTTTGTTCAGAACTAAGTATTCAATGAGAATGTTTCAAGTAACACATCCTAGATTTGAATGAATGAGTGTTCCCTTTATTTTTTTTTTTGAGCAGTGTATTTTCCCAGCACTTTTCTAAATACTAGATAACTGTTAAGTCTTTTAACTGAATTTGTATGGCACAGGGTGAGGACCCCGGTGGACGTCCATTGGATTTGGCCCCTGGTCCGCCTCAAGATAAAAAGCTGGATGGCGATAAACGAGGTATGGGTTTAAGTGACTACAATGGAGACTTGCGTAAAGGAGGACGAGTAGGGGCAGGAGGAGTTGTCTTCCGTCCACCTGGTTCCAAAGAATTGGGGCCTGGTGAAACTGGGCCTTATTATGACAAGGTAATTATAACTATGGGTTCTCAGAAACCAATTACTTTTGATTTGGTTGAGGGTTTTTTGTACGTTATTGTTTAATTTTGTTTTTGAAGTTCATAACATGGTTTATGACACATTTGTATTTTCACCAGTGATTAAAAAGCAAATCACAATGAAATGTTCATGTCCTGAGGAGACAAAACTACTGTATGTACAGAATTATTGGGTCACATCTTTTAAACATTGAACTTTTCAATCATTACATTTCAGGGTGTTTTATTCAGTCCAATTCTTCCAGGTGTCTAAAGCCAAACACCTAACCATGCATTTTAGACAATTGTATGCTTCCAACTAAGAAACAGTTTGGGAAATGTTTTTATTCTTTTGTCTGACCTCAAAAATAAATTTCTGTATCAATTGACAAATGCACCCACACTTTTTTCCCTTTTTATAACATTGACAAACTTAAATCAACTTAAAATATCATAATAGCTTGTGCATGTGTAAAGTTTAGCTGTTTCAACAGTTTTTGTTCATATAGTGTAACTAATATTTCTTTGTCGTATTGCAGTCATTTGGTTTCTTTGTGTTTAAGAATTTTACTTTAAAATGTCAGCTGTTTTCATGCAAAAGATTTTTTTACAGGGTAGCGGTCATATGTTCCCGAGTGGTGGAATGGCACAGCCCAGACACCAGCCAGGGGTGTCACCCATTAACCCAAATGTGCGAGCGCAAGTGCCTCATCAGTTCCTGTCACCTCAGGTATGGAGTGTGTTTTTGTATGAATGCATTTATTATTGCTGCTGTAGCTCAAATTTAAACCTTGCCATCTAGGTGCAAGGCCCAGTGCTGAAGCAGATGCCTCCTCCGAGTGGCGGGGTCGGAACAGTGGGTACTGGAGTGTTCCCTCCTCAGCTGTCCCCACAGCACATTGCAATGCTCAGCATCTACCCTCCTCACATCCAGTTACAGTTGGTGAGTGGTGCTAGTTCTTTTGCTGTTTAAATAAACATTATTTAGTGTTTGTGTTTTTTATTTGGTTTGCTGTAAAACAGCATGACACCAATAATAAAGGTAATTACAAAAAAAACAACTGTCCTCAGAATTTTAACATGGGCTGTCATGGATTTATAAATATATAAACTAAAAAAGCTGCTTAAAATCAACTTCGTTTACTTAGTAAACATACAGTAGTTTAAATTATGGCTGTTTTCTTCTTTTTCATGCAGGCTTGTCAGCTTCTCATGCAGCAACAACCTCAACAGCAGCAGCTATTGCAAAACCAACGCAAATTCCCTCAAAATGTGCGTCAGCAAGAACCTCAGGTATATACCACAGTGAAGGCATCATGGATATTATAGTCACATTTCTCCAGGCTTTGCATTTGTTTAAATTCATATTCCAATTCGCTAGTTATTCATTAAAAGTTATTAAAAACGATTTAAGTACACTTATAAACCTAAATGTTTTTTAAATACTTTGCTGAAATGTTTTTCTTTTACAGCTTGCCAGAATAATGGCTGTCCTCCAGCAGAGACAGCAGCATCAAATGGGTAGTGCAGGTGGGAACACTAAACATTCACCATCTCACCTTAGTAGTGGTGGCACAAAAATGCCCATGTCTGATTCACTCTCTCACCCTGGCCTGGCAGGCTCAGTGGCAGATCTGCATCAGAAATCCTCTGCTGCGTATTCTGGTAAGTTTTCATCTTTGCATCACATGTACGAAAGTATGTGGACGCTTGGGCTGTGCAATGGACCTCCAGTAAAATTAAAGTAATTTTTTTACTGTATTGTTGAGATCAAAACCAAATGGATTTTTCCAGTTACTTAAACTCACTTGTTTTGAATCCCAGGCTTTGGTACTGGAATTGAGTTAGGGTCAATGCCTGGTGGTTCAAGCAGTCTAAAAGAAGGTGGAGGACAGCAGTCTCGCTTTAAATGGATGATGGAGGGTCATTCACCGGTTCCCCCTTCGCCTGATGATGCACTTCATAAAAATGGTTAGATTATCTTGTTTTGTACTTTTGCTTTGTAAAGGTAGACATAGATATTATTAATGTTGGGTATGTTTGCTCTTGTTCTAGGCCCAATTGCTGCTCCTCTGAAGAGAGGGGGTTCTCCTTACTCACAGTATGATCTATTGGGGAATGATGGTTTGGGTGGATCGCTGCATGGTCCATCTGATAGCTGGCAGAGAAGTCCTGGGAACAAGATGGGTGCCAAGACTGGAACATCCAGCTGGCCTCCAGGTATTATCAAGGATATGCTAGTACTGTTATTAAAATCACTGAACATTTATACAGACATACGTTTTTGTATATTTTAGTATAGACACTTTAACTGGTAATTCAGTACCTATAAAATGATATCAGACCCTTTTTGAAGAATTATATTTAATTTGTTACTGCTTCAAAATAAAAACAAAATATATGGAATTCTAATTTATTTGGTGTGTTTAAATATTTTAAGCATCACACTGAAAGTTAACACACTTAAGTGTTATCTAATTATTATTTGTGTAGGTAATAAAGCTTTTGAAGTAACTTGTGAACGCGATGTGGTTCAGATCATAAAAGTCTGACAACTGTTGAGGTTTTGATCAATTTAAAATTAACACATTTAGGGATGCTACAGTTATTAGGGCATGATAACATTATATCTACCTGATGTCTCAGGAAGTGTGTTGTTAAGAAGTAAAATGTGCATTTCCACGAGTAAAACTATACTAAAGTAAATAAATGAAAAGGACATTTCCAGCAAGTTTCAGTGTTAAAATTCTTTCAGTTGTGCAGGAAATCCTGGATGATTATCTTTGACAGTGTTGTTGTTTTTTTTTTTGTTTTTTTTTAACAAAACAATAACTTAATGTAATATACCAATAGAGTTCCAGCCAGGGGTGCCTTGGAAAGGAATTCAAAACGTCGATCCTGAGTCTGACCCCTACATGACCCCTTCAAGTGGAAGTATGCTTAGTTCATCTGCAGTGTCGAGCCTCAACGATCCTGAACACCAATTACTAAGAGATAATGCAGGTATATAAATTGCAATATTATTTTTATAGTGGACTTAAAATTAGGAAAATGAAAAACTGGTATTTTCAGTTTGTTGTGATTTTTACAATATAAAATGGACATAAAGCAGCTTCGCATAGATTTAAGGCATAAACAAATAAAACTAGAAATAAACTAGAAAAAGAAACTATATAACTGACTAATCAAAAGTTTTTAATTAAAATTTTTAGGACGATTACCATATCAAAATGTCTGGGGTTTTAACTTACAAAGCTCCTGATTTGTATTTTCTATTTTAAAAAACGACTTTAAATTAAATGTTTGCAGCGCACACTTAAGTTTAGACTGTAGTAAGTATAAAAATATTACAGGATATTTAAGTTTTACAGTTTTGATCTGTATTATTGTGCATAAAAGTTAAATTGTAAGCTAAATGTAAAAAAAAAAAAAAAAAAAGAGTTAAGAGATAGTATTGTGACAAAATTAATCTCAAGGCCAAAAACCACAGTTGATGCCATGTAATTAAGACCTCAGGAAAATTGTGACCAATCAGAATGTTTTTAATAATAAATGGTATCCTGATATAATGGTTCCAGGTCGTAGAGAACTTAAGCATATGGGACACTCCAGCTCTTATATCATTTTGAATGTTTGGTACATCATGTAAAATAGGGACAGACACCAAAGACCCAACTGACAGTTGTTCAGCTAATGGATAGCCTTTCCTCAAAAGGAAGTGATGGGTGTAAAAGTGAGGCAATAGTTATAACGTTCACTAACTGTCACAATATATATATTTTTTTTTTGTTTGTTTTTTGCCAGTTTCAGAGTTTGCAAACTTCAGTTACAAAATGATTAGTCTGTCAAAATGTTTAGTATACTTTGTTTACTACTTGTAACAGTTCAGACCTCATTACAGAAAATAAATCTGAAACCTGAAGACTTTTATTTATTTATTTTTTAATATTTCCAAAGAATCAAACCCCTCCCTAAACACCTTGCTGCCTTCACCTGGTGCCTGGCCCTACAGTGCCTCAGACAGCCCCCTTAACAATGCACACAACCCAGGTATGTTGGTTTGGCTTTTAAAATCTAAAATTGTTGGCTAGTGATGCAGACCCACCCTAACCTATATACAACCTTGAAGCATTCTTTATTTTTAGATCTCTTTAAATCAGATTTTCTATTTAAATCACAGGAACAATCTAATGTTTTATTTTATTAATCCTTTATGGTTGATTGACCTATTATTCTTTTAGCTAAGTACTCTGAGTACAAGCCAAGCTGGCCTCCTGAGCCCATTGGACACAACAAGCCTTGGAAGACCAATCGTAACACGTCCCAGCTACCACGCCCTCCTCCTGGACTGACAAATCAGAAGCAGCCCCCATCGTCCCCATGGGCGGGAGGAACACCTCGGTTAGGCAGGGGTTGGGGCGGCTCTGGAGGAACCCAGGAAAATAGATACGCGACAGGTAATATGCTTTTTTTTTTTTTAAGTTCAAACTAAGTTACTGTTTAGAGGGGGGTTATTTTATTGTTGATTTTTTTTTTTTTTTTTTTTTTTTTTTTTTTTGGTTCATTTTATTTTATTTTTTTGATTTATTGTGATTTTTGTATGTCTAACAGCTGAGAGATAATGTAATGGTGTGTCTGTGTGCAATAGGTTCTGCATGGAGCGACGGTGGGGCCTCAAAGGGGAGTTGTTGGCTGCTGCTAAGTAACCTTACTCCTCAGGTATGATGCCAGATGAACACTGATTTAGGCTTCGGGTGTTGTTGCACTGCATAATTTTTGTTTTGTAAAAACTGAATTTAAAATATCATTACGATAAATCATATTTCATAAATAACACTCCTTAATTATAATCTTCTGGTCTTTTTTTCCCAGATTGACGGTTCCACCCTGCGCACTATCTGTATGCAGCATGGTCCGCTGTTAACCTTTCACCTTGGTCTAACCCAGGGCAGCGCTCTGATTCGCTACAGTTCTCGCCAAGAAGCCGCCAAAGCTCAGAGTGCCCTGCACATGTATGTGTGATTCATTTCCCACCTCGTCTTGTCTTGTCTGCTCTTGCTTAATGTTTCTGCTTTATTTACAGGTGCGTTCTGGGCAACACCACAATCCTGGCCGAGTTTGTGAGCGAGGAGGAGGTTGCTCGTTATTTTGCACATTCCCAGGGTGGGAGCACCAGTGGAGGTGGTACACCAGGAGCAGCTGGTACCCCCAGCATTGGTGCAGTTGGCACAGTGGGTTCTGGAAGTTCTGGAGAGAGGGATCGAGGAGGAGGAGGAGGCGCAAACTCCACAGCAGGAATCACTGGAAGTACATGTGCCGGTCTTCCAGCAGGTTCCAGCTGGCAGAGTTTGGACGGTACAGGAGGCTCCCCAGACCCGGTGTCCGTCCAGGCCCCAGGTCTTAGCATCTTTGCCCAGTGGAGCAACGGCGCCAGTGGAGCAAGTACTAGTGCTGCAGGCATGGAGGCAGGAAGACAGGGGCAGGGGCTCTGGGGGGCAATGCCAGCTGGGTATCCTAGCAGCCTGTGGGCTTCACCCGCTCTGGAGGACCGACACCAGATGAGCAGCCCTGCTGCTCTGTTACCTGGAGACCTGCTGGGAGGAGGTTCTGACTCCCTCTGACTGTCACACACATGCGCATGCGCGCAGACAAACATACACATACACACACACGCAACTACAAGCAGCAACATGTCCTAAGGAGAGAAGTATAATGAAAAGCACCCAGTTTTACTTTGAAAATAAATGTTCAAAGAAATTAAATTTTGGACC
>JAOUQT010000047.1:10872605-10887171 GCA_025769995.1 Xyliphius kryptos
ATTTTCTAAAATCAAGCACTCAAAAGTTGTGGTACAGGCACACACTCAATTATATTCAAATGCTGAGAACCACATGATATCTTTTACCAAGAATGCATTGTGAGATAAAGAAGACACTGGTTACAGATGTACACACTGTTACACACAATTTCACAAACAACCGTGTTCCAGACCCTGCTCTCCATAATCCAATCTCCATTCTAAAATCTCAGGAGCATGAAGACTCAGAGTGTGGAGCACGGCCAGTTTTTGTAAAGTATTGCAGTGCAAACAGCTGACTGACCTACAGATGCATACACCTACACACCCTCTTACACCTTCTACCCTTAAATGAAGACTTTTACAGCAAGACTTGAACAGAACAAAAACAGACAGTTGGATTCTCTTCTCAACTGGATAAATCTGAAATCTTGAGTTTATCTAAAGATCACACTCGCATACTGAGGCAGCACCACTCAGGCATGCACTGTAAAGTGAAAAAAAAAAAAAAAGACAAAAAAAGGACAAATAAATATGCATCGTACAATGTTCTATGTGATGTTGAGCACTTGACATAGAGGAAGATTCATAATGTTACAGCTCCTATTGACTGGTATAGTCAAACACACCTGGCCACGCTGTTCTGATGTCTGACTGTATCTCGTCTTTATTTGTTTAAATGTGGAATAGTGAAATCCAGAGATGTCTCTCTTCCTTAATATGCTGACCTCGTTTTTTTTTTTCCTACTCAATCAAGTTTGTTGTTCTGATGACTATGGTCACGCTGATGTTAATTAGCTGTATAACTTGCCCTTTCAGCCCAAGTGTGCATGAGAAAAGTCCTTAATATGGAGGCAGTGAAACGGCTTACTGGTGTGACATCACTGAATGTGTGTCATGGAGAGATTACGAGCGTGCAGTGCGTTTTGCTAATATATATGCTGGTTAGGGAGGAGAATATATGTATGTGCGAGCTTCTTTCAGGTCTGTGTGCTGGATAAGTGTATGCAGGTATGTCCGTATGCGTGAGTGTAGTCGGCAAGTTCAAGAACATTGGCACTAATGAATATTTCTTAAGTTGTGGTTTTAGCAGCCTTTTTGTTTTATATATTTGTCTGAATTGCAATAATATTAAAGAGAAAAGCTTTTTTTAGAAGAAACAACCAACTGAAGGCATTCATACTGATACATGCCAAACCTTGTTGTACCAAGCTGAGCTGGATGGATGTTTTAGGAACACTTAAAAGTTACCAATTGTTTATTTTTGTTGTTGTGTACCATTTTAAATTAAGACAGGCTTTATCACTCCTGTTCAGGTTGTTTGTTTTCTGATTTTACAAAGAAAAGGAAGTTAATTTAACAAAAGAACAAGTCAATTAATAAAGGTTGAATTAAAGTCTGTTGGTTGGTCTGCTTAATTCTGCTGTGCCTTAAAATAAAACAATGACACAAGAGGGACTTAATTAATCATGGTGGGATTTTTTTAAACACCAAACAAAAGTGAGAATTTCTGTCATTCACACCCTCGAGTGCCTGATTTATAAAGATGATCTGACAGATTTTCACCATGTTTTTGTGCTGAAATGTTTTGTGTGTATTATAACAGGTGATTATAACAGATTCATAAGGAGAAATAATATAATGATCTTTGCTCATTAAACTCTAAAACTTAAATGGTAGTTATTCTATCTACACTTGTTTTGTATATGTAACATTATTTTAATAAGTCATATTCTTTTCAACTGACTTGTTGATGAGAACTTGGTTCACATGCTGTAAGATGAATTAGTGAAGGGAAATACACTCAATACACTTAAAAAAAACTAAGATTCATTTTTTGGTTGAACTTTGTTAGTCTGTACCATTTTCTTTCTAAACTTTACTCTATTTAGGTCAATGTCGCTAAAAGGTACAAATAATCAAATTTACTATAGATTTTAATGCAAACATGCAAAAATTAACTATATTGTGAAACCGTATGGGTGAATGATTCATAGTAAACTAATAGTTTTGCTAATAATAAACTTTTGCTGTTAGAGTCTGATCAGATGGAAATTATCTTTATAAACAAATCTGTGGATGAATTTCGTAATATTGAAATGACCTGTTTCTGGCCAACAAAGACTTTAGCATGCTTGCCTCAGTGCTAGGGATCAAGGTTAGAATCCCAATCTTGGGTTTTGGGAGTTCCTATGTTCTTCCTGTATCAATGGTTTTCTGTTTTTCTTCTCACATGGATTCATTGAATTCCACATGGATTTAAGATGAATTGACTGCTCTAAATTACTTAAATACTCTCTGTAAAGTGTGTGGGTGCCCAGCGATGGATTAGCGCCCGGCGCCCGAAACGTTCTACCTTAGATGGATATGTGTCCCGGAACCTTAGTCCCTATTATAGAATTAAACAGAAGGTGAGAGATTACTTTCTTACATTTCTGAACAGCAGCTCATCAGTCTTTATTAAGTACTGTGGTGTTGTGTTCTAACATTTTAACTCAATGCTGTGTTAATTTTAATTTAGTTAGATATCATTAAAATTTTCAACGCTATTACTTGATCAAAATAGCATCAGTTTAAACTTACCGATTACTCATTAATACACCATATTTTTTTCAGCAGTGAAACAAATAATGCAGGGAAGATGATCACGCAAACACTTGTTTACAAAACCACATCACTGTACAGAAATATAGTGTTAGGCAAATAAAAGTTTTTAAAAAGTACTCTCAAGTGCATGTGGTTGTATTTATCATGGTAACATACATGATGGTTTCTTTGTTGGTTCAGAGGTGATGCAGTAGGCTTTTCTGGTATAGCATGCCCAAAGCCCAATCACAACTTACAGCTTCTGTAAGGCCTGGGCTTACAAAGTGTTATTTATGGCTCGCTAGCCGTATCCGAATATATAAACTTTTAAAATATACAGGAGTTGGACTGAAACACCTGGTTTTAGACCACAATCATTTATTAGAATGGCGTAGGGCCTCCTTTTGTAGCCAGTACAGCAGTAGTTCGTCTTGGGAATGACATCTACAAGCCCTGCACTTGTTTCCTGACTCGCTCCTCCAAAACACCCCAAAGTGGCTCAATAATATTTAAATCTGGTGAGTGTGCAGGGCATGGGAGATATTCAGCTTTACTTTCATGTTCATCAGACCAATCTTTTGAACTCTGGTATGTCACCCATTATGTTGTGTGCATTGCAATATTTTGGGCAAAACTGCTCTTACCCTGCTAATTCCCTCTCTGCTCTTACTGGTGCAATGGGACATTAATGAAGATTGGCCACCACGCGGGTCCAATTTAGTCACGAAACCTCCCACACTAAAATGACAGGAGTTTGTTTCATTGTTGAACAACTGTAATTCCACCTTTTACCACAGGCACCATTCTAATACTGTCTGTGTCTACCTCGAGGATATACAGTAAGGAAAATAAGTATTTAAACACCCTGCGACTTTGCAAGTTCTCCCACTTAAGAACTCATGGAGGGATCTAAAATTTTCATCTTAGGGGCAATGCCTTGTAAGAGACATAATCTAAAAAAAAAATGGAAATCGCAATTTATGATTGTTTAATAATTTATTTGTTCGTTACTTCTGCAAATAAGTATTTGAACAACTGCCAATCAGCAAAAGTTCTGGCCTCAAAGACGTTAGTCCGCCCCTAAAAACTCCACCCTTTAATCTGAATCAGAAGCACCTGTTTGAGGTTGTAAGCTGCATAAAGACACCTGTCCTCCCCAGACAATCAGTATGACTCCAACTACGAAAATGGCTAAGACTAGAGAGCTGTCCAAAGACACCAGAGACAAAATTGTTGACCTCCACAAGGCTGGAAATGTCTACGGGGTAATTACCAAGCAACCTGGTGAAAAAAGTGGAAGAATCTAAACTTGACTGTCAATCTCCCTCGGACTGGGGCTCCATGCATAATCTCACCTCGTGGTGTATCAATGATTCTAAGCAAGGTGAGGAATCAGCCCAGAACTAAATGGGAGGAGCTGGTCAAGTTCCTGCTCTCTTCAGGCCATTGACCAGCACCTCCCATTTAGTTCTGCTTAAATCAGCACATGTCCAGGCCCGTCTTAAGATTGCCCATGAACCTTTAGATGATCCAGACGAGTCATGGGAGAAACTTATGTGGTCAGATGAGACCAAAATACTGTAGAACTTTTTGGCCTTAATTCCTCTCGTCATGTTTTGAGGACGAAGAATGATGAATACCATCCCAAAAACACCATCTCTACTGTGAGGCATGGGGGTGGAAGCAACATGCTTTGAGGGTGTTTTTCTGCACATGTGACAGGACGTCTGCCCTGTATTAAGGAGAGGATGACCAGGGCCATATATTGTGAGATTTTGGGGAACCTCCTCCTTGACTCAGTTATAGCATTGAGGATAGGTTGTGGCCGGGTCTTCCAAGATGACATTGACCCAAAGCATACAGCCAGGATGACCAAGGAGTGGCTCCATAAAAAGCATATGAAGCTTCTGAAGTTGCCTAGCCACTTCATTTTAGACCTAAAAATCTTTGGAAGGAACTTGGAACTGCGCGAAACTTATTTGTAGCAGTAAAATACAAATAAATTATTAAAAATCATACGTTGTTATTTCCAGATTTTTTTAGATTATTTCTCTCACAGTGGACATGCACCTAAGATAAAAATTTCAAACCGCTCCATGATTTCTAAATGGGCGAACTTGCAAATTTGTTACGAATCCGCTCTCGCCTCGAAACGCGGCTGCGCAGAGACGTGCACAAAGCCGATGCGCACTAACGCGCTGTAGGGAGCCAGGCAACACCAGTGAGTAAAGCGGGGGTATTTATTTTAAACCCAGAACAAAAAACACAGAGGCAAACTGACAGCGGGGTAACATAAGATTAGGACGTGCACCAAGGACTGGGCGAGACAGAACTAAATACAAACTGAACCAGATCACATGACACACAAGAACCAATGGACAGACGCAACCAATAATCAAATAAACAGAGACTGAAACAAGTAATACTTAACTTAAACTAATCAGGTGCCCGTGGCACCTGTAACAGCAGGGTGTTCAAATATTTATTTTCCTCAATGTATTGTCAGTGGCAACTAGGGGGCAGAGAAGTGTCTTTTAATTATTTATCATTAGCCAGTAATGAAAGCACCAATGCATCTGACATGACTACTGATTTTTTAAGAGGTGGTGACAACATGAATGTGACAAAGGAGCTGCTTGACCATAAATTTGAAGTATTTTATACGGTTTGTTTAATGTTTTCTGACTCTCCTGATATGAAAGAATTGTGCCTTTGGGTATTTTCATATAGTTTTTGCAGTGGAAAAAAATGTCTGACAGAACTATTGCCCCCTGGGCATTTTCACTTTTATCAAATTTTGGCCCTCTTTGCGAGAAGTTTGGACAGCCCAGCCTGATGCTGTAGGAGTTTTTTCTCTCAAATTGTATACAATAAATAGTAAAAGACACTGCATTAAATTACTTCAAGAGCTTGTATTTTAACAACTGAATTAGTTTGGCTTTAATTGGCAGTCAGATTATTTCTTAGTGTCAACCGACCTAATGAGATTTTATATATTTGCGTTTTACAGTATAGAATGCCACATATTTTTTCATCTGCATTTTGTTCCATTTTTATTTCTAGTTTGATTGTGTTGCAAGAATTGTTTTTTTTCTCTCTTTTGTTACACTGTGGAATGCAATGCAGCAAACAGTTAATATTCATTTTAAAGCTTGAATAATTAAGCAATAAGGTAAGGAGTACATTATTGTAAAAAAAAAAAAAACAGGTGTTTCTAGGCATGACGAAAAGCGTAGTATAGTTACATCTCTTTCCCGTGATTTATTCACAATAATGCACAACCACAAGTGTTTTCTTTTACGAAATGGTTACAAACAAAAACATGGCTTGATTCAAGTCTTCACATACAATTCCATAGCATAAACACTTCATGGACATAAAAACATTTATTAAATATTTAATTTTGAACTTAAAAGTAGTTATGGTGATACAGTATTTTGTTCAGTAAATTGTTTCATTCCAAGCAAGATTTACATGTTAATCATTGCATGTATTATCAGTTTATCCCAACTTTACATCACCACATCTGTCTAGTAAGGTCATGTTTGAATGATTCATTAACTAAATTAAAGTGTAAGACAATAACATATATTGACTTTTTTTTTTCAAACATAGTAATAAACATTTTGTTAATGATATTAATTATAATCCCTGTTAACTGGAGACAGTAATGTGTTCTACAACTAAAAATAGAACCACCCCTTGTTCACACTGTTTTTAATTCTCAGCAGGTGTTTGTGTTTAGGCACACTGCCTGCACGTGAACGGCATTTGTGTATATCCTTATAATTGTGTGTGCATGAACATGTGCTGACGAGGTAACAGGGCACCGGGGTCTCAGATGGTTAATGGGAAGCTTAGCATTATGATTAAAATGCTACAGTGTCAGCTTCAGATCTGGCAGTGTGACCTCCCATTCAAACTGACCCAAAGGGGGAACGAGAGGGGGGCAACCTAAACACGCTACCAGTTACATTTTATTTTGTATGTGGTTAAATCATTCTGCACAATCTGCCACTCTGTCAGTGTGTCGTCTTCCCTGATGTAATCTAGAACAGTTTTAACATCGAATGCCGGAAACCTGTTTCTTAGTTATCTAATATTGCCATCTAGTGGCCAGAAGGCTGTTTAGCAAAACATCGGGGAAATAATGTATTGTATGTAACGCATTGATACGAATGTGAAGCGGTCAGAGGGGTGGGTCATACTCGGTAATGATATGGCTGGACAAACGGCTGAGCCAATCAGATTTAATGACCGGAACTACCCGTTTTATAAAAAAAAAACCTTTATTAATAGATCCCTCGACGTTTATGCCGGTAGGATGTATAACAAGAGAAACGAATCTCAGGACTGATTTTTGAGACCTTTCCGGGACTAGATGAGCGGCTCCTTGAAGTGATCCGGGTCCTTCCGGTACTTTATGAATGACATCATTTCTGTCACAAGTGCGCTGCGATACAAACAAGGGGAGGGAGGCAGCTTTGCTACAGCAAGTAGGTCAGTCCGCGCGCCAGATCTCTAGGATTTGGGAATTCCAACCGAGAGAGCCTCGCTGTCGGCACCGCGTTTGGAATGAGATCAGTCGGGAAGCGAATCGCGTCTCTATCGCTGTCCAGGGTGCTGCCTCTCCAACACGTCCGCCTGCGTATGCGTCGCTTTGTCCTCGCCTTCGAAGCAGGTAGGGTGGGACGCACATAAGGTCACAGTGGGGTGTGTGTGTGTCTGTGTGTGTTTGCGTGTGCGTGCGTGTGCACCGGGGGCCTCTGCGCGCTGCGGTTGCTCGGGTTTTGGGAGCTTTGGCAGGGTGCGGCTGCAGACACATCCAACGCAAGCCGGGCTTTTCCTCCGCCGTGGCCTCTGCTGCGCGCTGTCCATCCACACAGACCTGCAGGAAACAAAATCAGCCCCCAAACCTGTATCCTCCCTCATCCGATGGTCTCGATTCTTAAAATAAACAGTTCAATTACTGTGCGTTTGTGTGCAATGGCCTTATGGAAGCAGTTGCTTTTCATTGAGTTCAGAAGGCTGCCAGCTATGAGGCTGCATTTCAACCTGACCATCAATCACACCCGAGCATGGCCCATTGCATCGGACTGCTCTGCACATTAGCTTTTCTGTGTTCATCTGGAACAACAATGTGGGTTTTATGGGACAAAGCTGGGTGTTAAAGCAGAATGTTGTATACACAGGAAGGTGTAGCCACCAATTAAGATGAAATATGTAAAGGAAGTTGGGACTGCATGCTGTGGTATGTGGTGATAAAGCTTTAGAAGGGATGTGCTAGTTGCCTCTGTGTAAAAATTGTTCATTAAATCTGTTTTAGATAACGTTTCAAACTAAATCATGGAACTGCGTGTTGGAAATAAATACCGCCTTGGGCGGAAAATTGGAAGTGGCTCTTTTGGGGACATCTATCTTGGTAAGTAACTTGTCAGAAGCTTACAGCAGGCTCCTACTATCATAATGTACCAAAATTTACCAATGTTTTTAGGTTTAGATACCGTAACAATATAATGCAAAAAAAACTTTTTTGAAATAGAATTCAAAAACATAGGCTGCTTCAAATTGTTTCCTATATAGTTTGTGTGTGTGTGTGTGTGTGTGTGTGTGTGTGTGTGTGCCAAGCAATAGATTGGCACACTCGTGGGTTTATCTTCCCAGCTCCCGAAACATTCTCCCCTGTATGGGCATGGGGAACCAACCCCCTCACTCTAATAGATGGATATTGTGAAACAGAGTTACCTTATGTAAAGAAATAAGTGCAAGCATGTGGAACACATTTTGTCACTAAAATAAAACTAAAATATTACAACTGAAAACCTGCAGTGTGTGCAGTTACAACTAAAAATTTCATCTGGCCTTCAAAAAGGTTCCTGTTAAAGGTTTCCCATCTGAATTTTTCAGATCTGGCACCAACAAACCTTGAGTACAGTATCCCAAAAATGGCAATAGTAATACAGCAGAGCAATGTGTGGGCACGTAACTAAAACTAAGAAACAGAAAATATAATTATTTTTAATTAGACAAATCTTTAAACTTTGTTTTTAGTTCAGATAGATAAAAAGTAAAATAAAACAATGTACCAATGTTAACTTCCTTCTTTACTAAAAGCAAACTGATGATAAATGGGCGTTTTTGTATTTAATTCTAATTTGTTTTTGTAGTTTGTCTAAAAATTTAAGTAAAGTTATTTGACTAAAAATATAAAGCACAGTAATTATTCAAGCCCACTTTAAATCTAAACTAATAATTCAAGAGCGTCATTGCAAAAATGGTAACCTACTGCTTTGATGTTAACCACAAGGTGAATATGCCCTGATCTTCGCAGGTGCGAATATTACATCAGGAGAGGAGGTGGCCATCAAACTGGAAAGTGTGAAGACTAAGCATCCTCAGCTGCATATAGAGAGCAAATTTTACAAAATGATGCAGGGAGGAGGTAAGGCAGGAGTAAACCATAGCACTAGCTTTAAGTATGACATACATCTAATAAACTCTGAAAACGTTTCTAAATAAGTAGCTTTTATTTGCAGTGGGAATTCCGTCAATCAAGTGGTGTGGTGCCGAGGGGGATTACAACGTCATGGTAATGGAGCTACTGGGTCCAAGTTTGGAGGATCTGTTTAATTTTTGCTCAAGGAAATTCAGCCTGAAGACTGTGCTCCTGCTTGCAGACCAGATGGTAAGGTTATATATATATATATATATATATTTTTTCACACATGGGAGATGTTTGAATATATTTCTGAAGACTATGTTCAATTCATTTATTTTTAATTTCTCATGTACTTTTTCACTTCTTACTAATATAATATCGGGTCTTTGCAGATCAGTCGAATCGAGTACATCCACTCGAAGAATTTTATTCACAGAGACATCAAGCCAGATAATTTCTTAATGGGGCTTGGCAAAAAGGGAAACCTGGTCTACATTATAGACTTTGGCTTGGCCAAAAAGTACCGTGATGCACGTACGCATCAGCACATTCCTTACAGAGAGAACAAGAACCTGACTGGCACTGCCCGTTATGCCTCCATTAACACCCATCTGGGCATCGGTACGAATGCAGCGTGCTACTGTAATATATACATTGTTGCTCGGGGTGTTTGCATTCATTACAACCTTTAACTGTTTCCACAGAGCAGTCCCGGAGAGATGACCTGGAGTCTCTGGGTTATGTGCTTATGTACTTTAACTTGGGCTCACTGCCATGGCAAGGCCTAAAGGCTGCCACTAAACGGCAAAAATATGAGCGGATTAGTGAGAAAAAGATGTCAACCCCTATTGAAGTGCTTTGTAAGGGCTATCCATGTAAGTACTGAGTGAATCAGGTCTTGTTTTCAATGTTGTAGATCTTCTTGAGTCAGTCAGTGCTTCTCCTGACTTTGCTCTACTCACCCTCTCACCCTTACTCCTTTCATTTCCTTCTGCCTGCAGCTGAATTTTCGACGTACATGAACTTCTGCCGCTCACTGCGTTTTGATGACAAGCCTGATTACTCCTACCTTAGACAGCTTTTCAGAAATCTCTTCCACAGACAGGGCTTCTCATATGACTATGTGTTTGACTGGAATATGCTAAAATTTGTACGTCATTCTCGTTCCAAGTTCTTTACTATTCTGTCGCTCTTATATACATGGCATTCATCCTCCAGCACACCTGTGGCTGTTACAGGGATCTAGCAGAATGGGGGAGGAAAAAGAGAAAGAACCGCGGGGTGGGGAAGCAGAGGAAAGAGATGAGAGGACTGGAGGAGGACCCCAGGTCTCGGCTGCACGTGCAATGCCCTCCGGCCCGAACATCCCAGTGCCTAACAGAGTCCGCAATGGTCCAGACCCATCCAGTTCAGCACCCACCCCTCGTGTCCCACAGTCAGGTTAGTATCACAAATCAACAATATTCTAATTATGACTTTGACTTTCTGTCTTCAAAATTGTTTGTTCTGATTATGTTTCTGATGTGTTCTTTCCAAGGAAACGCATCTCCCAGAGCGGGACGAGGAGCTGAGCGGGAAAGGAGAGTGTGTCTGCGGCTCCATAGGGGAGCTCCTGCCAATGCCTCTCCTGATCTCCCATTGCGGCATGATCAGATCCGCATCACCCCCCCACAGGTACACCTGCAGTTCTCCCAGCTGTTTTTTTTTTTTGTTTTACTTTCTTACTTTTCTGTTGCTCCATATATTTTATACTGTGTTCTACCTTTTTTAGGTCAGTGTACCATTTGAGCACATGGGGAAGTGAGTTCCTGTCATTTTTTAGGTGGTAGGTATGAAACTATTATTGAAATATTCATAATACTGCCTGTTAAAGCACTATTTATTCAGATTAGATTTTAAAGTCCATGAATGTTGCTTGTGTGGCCTTTTTGTTAAACAGAATTCCAACCAACAACTCTCCTATGGTATTTCTATTCATCTTTCTATATAAGTCAGTTGTGCAGTAAAACTGAAGATGGAGAGCGCGGCAGAAGGGAAGCAACCACAAAGGAAATTTACAGCATGACTGCTACAAAACACTGAATTTTCTGGGTATTTTTGGATGATGAAGAACAACTGACAGAGTCACGACTCCTATGGACGATAACTGTTTGGATCACAAATCGCAAACAGAAATGAACCTACTGGAAATTACCTTCACCCACAACTTGACTGTTATTCCGGTGGTCCAACAAACTGATGCTGGAGAACATGGGATAACTCTGAATTGTAATGTTAAAACTGAATGTTTAAAAAGTGGGAGTCCAAATAAATGTATCGCTTGCACACTCACCTTAATGCAAACAAAATTGTTATATGTTGTAATATATGGTAATGTAGCTTGCACAGTGAAAATCATATTTTCATGTTAGCTAAGTAAACAGTCAGTCAGGTTCCAGTGATTGCTTAATTAGATGGCCATTAAATTAAATGCACAATGAAAACTAAACAAAATGATGCATCTGCAAAGCATGAATATCACTGAAATTAACCATGATGTTAACTACGTGATACTGTTAACGAGCCCAAAATCTACACAACAACTCGAGCATTAAAACCGGCTTGTGTATAATAATGTCAAATTCACAAAACAAACCCAATAAACTCATGGCATAAACAATAAGGTTTAATTTAGGGAATTCTGTACTGCAATGTGGGCGACACGGTGGCTTAGTGGTTAGCACATTCGCCTCTCAGCGCTGGGACTCCCTGTTCTAATCCAAATCTGGATGGAGTCTCCATGTCCTCCTCATGTCTGCGTGGTTTCCTCCGGGTTCTCTGGTTTCCTCCCAGTCCAAAAACATGGATTCCAGGTAAATTGAATGCTCTAAATTGCCCTGTATAGTTGTGTGTGTGTGACTGTGAGTGAGAGTGTACCCAGCGATGGATTGGCACCCTGTCCTGAGAGTATCTGCCCAGTGCCTGAGACACTTGGATGGGCATAGGAACCCCCGCGACCCTCATAAAGGAATAAGCGGAAGATAATGAATGTACTGCAATGTTTGGCCACCGCAATCTGCTTTACAAATAAACGTACGAGTCTAATATTTTACTGACCACGTGAACGTGAGTTGTTTATAATGGACGAGATTTCTGTAGTTTTTGAGGATTGACTTGTGCTACAAGACTTTTACCTTGAAGTGAAGAAAGGGGCTCGACCATTTTGGTGAAATAGTACGCTGATCTGTGTTGCCAAATCAAGAAACTTTTACACTGCAACCAGTTTTGTTTGTTTTACAAGATTATTACGTATTTTGGCATGACATCAATGTAGAATTCGTGGTCATTACCTTTAGGACAGTTTACCGGCATGTATGTGTGAATGGTGTGTTATTGTCGTAGTAAGAAATCATTTGCTCCAGGAATTTGAAAGCGTGAAAGGCAACAATCTGGCAACTCGGGTACGTTGGCCGCAGATGGTGAGGTTGCCACTTTACTGATTTATCTGCTCACTGATTCAGATCCACAGCGCTGCCGTTATGAGCGAGATTTAAACGATTCCAAATACTTCTTATTTATATCCGCTTTATAACGTTTCCAAACGAATGTAAACTCAGTTGTATTTTATTTTAGAGTAGTAGGCGGTAGTTCATGGCGTTGTTCGCGGCACAGAGCAGAGTTAGTTAGTTACAGGTTCCCGTCGTTAGAGGAGGATGAACATGGATGACTGGGAACAGCTTTGGCTTTGAGGATTTAAGGCCCGTCCGCTGTCCCAGCTTTGTCTCCAGCCTACGTTCATGCATTTGGTAAGTCGGACTAATCATGGAATAAGAAGGTTTTATGTAAAGTGAGGATTAAGAAAAAACGACACTGAAAACAAACAACTGACCAGTAATTTAATCGGAATAACGGAGCCGATATACCTTAAACTCCTAGGTACGTGTCGCGAATAAATATAAAAAATGTATACATTATTCTTTATTTTCAACAATTTTGGTATTAAGTGTTTCATACATAGTAATACTATAAAAGTAAAGAGTTACAAATGATGATGTGATTGGAACCGAATCGTGACAAAGTACCGTTTAAACGAAATGAATCGACTCACCTGACCGATTTACTGAATCACCTGTTTTAATGAGGGGGTCTCTTTTGGCTTTGCTTCTTGTTATTTTTATTACTATTGTTGGGTAAAACACGTTGGGCAGCCAAGACCGTAAAAGTTCTATAAAGACCAAACTGTGGTAAGTGCAACTGGTGTGCATCTTCGCCGAATAACAAAAATCTCTCGGATTAATTGGCTTTATAGAGCGACAAAACGCGTGTAGGATTCTAATTTCTACCCCCTTTTTACAGACTACACACGTTTTTGCCAGAAAAAAACGAAACAAATTTGCAATATGAACCTGTAAGCTACGGTCAATTCGTTTTGTTTTTTTTTTTCCAAATCGAGGAAAAACCGACTTTCGCGAACTAGTTTTTGCAGTCAAACTCCAAATTCCGCAGATCGGCGCTTCAATAATAAACGAAGTTGGACTTTTCCATTCACTTAGGCTTCTACATACGAATTAATACACGAGTCAACGTTGTAATTCATTTAGAATTTGAACCCAAGAGGTGGTTGTCATGGTGATGAACTAAAGGAACGTCATTTAGAACGTCAGTGGTGTTCTCGTCTGAACATAGCTGATCTTTTGAGCAGTGTATTTAAATTTTGATGACCTCATCTGTTACCACAAATTGTGAAACCTTTCGCTAGTGTGTCAATACATATTTTATTACTATTTTGCCAGTAGTGAACCTTGCTCTGTTACTTTTTCTATACTATAATACTTACTGACTGCCAGTAATGATGGTCTTCTGATTAAACAACAGGTTTAATGAAGTGATTATTTGTGAGAAGGATTTGCATCAGCTGTTTTTGTTTTGATAAGCTCAGTTATTTTAATTTTAGAGTTGGAGTCAGTGGTGTTCTCGTCTGAACAGAGCTGAGCTGGCGTTCTAAAAGCCGTTTATTGTTTGTTAAGCTCAGATTTACCTGAAAGTGTTAATTTGTAAAACTCGACAAGTCTGTAGCTTGTGCGTCCGTCCCCAGGCAGCTGGAATCCCGGGATCGCTGCTCGCGGCTACGTTGAAGATAACAGCTGCCAAATGAGTTGACTGGAACACAGTGCGAAATGTGTTTTAAGTGGAGATTTATTATTCTGACCTAACAGCTAAAACCACAGAGTTGATCTATTTAACTAGGCCTCTCAAAGATTAAAATTTTAGCTAAAATGTTAAGGGAGTGGTAGCTCAGTGGTTAGGACATTGGACCATTAATCTGAAGGTTGTGTGTTCAAGTCTCGGAGCCACTGAAGTTACCAATGTGGGTTCTTGAGCAAGACCCTTAACCCTCATTGCTCCAGGGGGCATCAACCCTGTGTTCTGACCCCAACCAAGTTGGGATACTTGTTAGTCACCTTGGCTAAAGGCGTCAGCTAAATAACTAAATGTAAATGTGAGGTGGGGCTGCACGGTGGCTTAGTGGTTAGCACATTCGCCTCTCAGCGCTGGGGATTCCCGGTTCGAATCCCTATCTGG
>JAOUQT010000047.1:10997396-11014230 GCA_025769995.1 Xyliphius kryptos
TGATGGTTTCATATCGTTAGTTCCTTATAATGGAAATTAATTTCCAAGGTGAAAAACAAGTGCATTTCAAAGGTCCTCATGATAAAGTCTTTAAAAGGCACGAGTATGTAGGATACAGAATGATTGAAGCGACTTTAACTCTCCCTCTGAGCATCGTTAAGCTCTGAAAGGTCTGTGCTACAGCCTTGCAGGATTGGGCTTTCCTGCCAAACTGGATCTGGAGTCAGGAAAATATTGATCTAGGAACCTTTCCGAATTCCAGAGTAATCCATTCAGTGTTTATTTGTTGAGATGGACTGAGTACAGGTGTTACCGCCTCATAAAATCTGCTTTTGCAGACATTACAAATGGCTTTTGGACTGCATTTCGTGTTCCTGTTAAAATTAATATTCCACACAACAAACATTTAGCTGCATCTGCTACACATTTGCTCACTGGCATAAAACAAATCATTATGAAAATTCATGCTCAAAAAAAATTATGCAGTTGATGGAAAATGTATTGATTTGAACCAATATATATAAGTTTAGATTGGGACAAAGATTGCAGATCAAGCTTGCTATACAGAAATTCGGTTCAACAAATATCAAGCACATTTTGAATGTAACATTAAATAACAGTGATAAGAACCAGACATATAAGTCTTGTGTAGGATATAGTCATTAGAAAAAATTAGTTCTGCCAGGCCAAATTCTTGAGACCTTTTGAGTAGTGAAAACTTAAGGAAGGACTTAAAAGGGAAGTGGCATCTGTAGTCTAAGAATACTTCAATCATAAGATTTATTACAGTTTACAACAAATTCTATTGAGTCATTGTCACTACAATTATAGAGAACACTTTTGTGAAATTCAACAATTTTTAATTCGACATGACCTATAACTGTGTGGGAAGTGTCCATTATTTTTGACTTAATAGCACTTTGGGGATGAAATAGTCAGGGTGACAGTACTGAAGTACCTTAAGTAAAAGTTAAAGTATGGTTTAAACATTTTACTCAAGTAGAAGAATAAAAGTACATGCATATTACATGTACGTAATGTAAAAGCATATACTTAAAAATCACTTCTAATTACATTTTTAACATGGTATCATTTTATTCAATATAAAATGTGCACAAGCACTATCACATGAACACATGCAGTAAACTGTTCAAGTTTAATATTGTTTATTTTACAAGACTCCAATCCAAAACCATTGCAATTAACCAAAGCAATGGTTGAATGACATAGTTAGGTTGAGGTCAAAATGTTTGAGTGGTATGGGACTCAAACTCACAACCTTTGAATGCCCACAACATCGTCAAAGTTCAGTGCACTATCCATTGTGCCACAGAGCTAAACATTAAGACTGATTAAGAATATTAAACAATTATACTGAACTGTGGTACAGTTTGTGTAACCTCAAAGTGCAGTTGTATGCTGGGACATGATCTAATCAGTCTCTCAGTTTGAAGCTTAATAAGTTCTGTTTAGAACTCAGAAATGCTCATTTATTTAAGCAACTGTACGTATAAAAGTACACGATGGCAGCACATTTAGACAAGGTAGCACAACTCGTCAGAACACCGGCTAAAGAATTGCGCCAAAGAAACTGTATATCTCTCACCTGCCAAAAACCTAAAAAAAGAACATTAAAACATACATAAAGCAATAAAATTGACTTTAAAATAAATGTAATCAAAAGTAAAGAACTTGTTTTGGAAAAAGTACAGGTATTTCATTTGAAATGTAGAGAGTAGAAGTAAAAACTATTTAGTAACATAAATACTTGTGTAAAGTACAGATACCTTAAACAAAAAAATTACATTAATGAAGCACATATACTTCATTGCTTACCACCTCTGGAAATAGTGAAATCAGTTAGACATTAGCTGGAAAGTAGATTGAGTAAACCTTTAAGTCTGTATTATTTAAAAATAGTTTAATAAGATTTTATTTTAATTGCATGTATGTATGTATTTATCTGCTATTTACTTAAGCTTTTTATTATTCCTAGTCTTAAAATAAAATAAAATTGAATAAAATGTTTGCATTGTAATAATCTGTACGCGTGTTTTGTTGAATGACTCTGAAATAAAGGTTTATGGTTTACCTGCACAGTAGATATAGATTTAGATACATTTAAAAAAAAGACCCTTCTAAAAGACTTCCTGAGACTTGGTTCTTCAACTTGATGTGCTCACTATAAAGCCATTGTGATTAAATCTAATATGGTATAGCTAATTAAGGATTATTTTTTAATTCAGAGCTCAATAATATGGTAAAATGGAATAATATAGTGTGTTCATTTGTGAGTCACTTTGGATAAAGGTCTCTGCTGAATGACTAAATGTAATGTAAAATGTAGTTTTGTCAAAGCGTCTGCTCTGCAGTGGCATACTGACTCCTTCTTTTGCCCTATAAACAAAAAAGCAACCCCCATGCAATTGATCAAGATGGGTTGAATGGAAATTGAATAAATTACGTTCAGACTATCGAGTTCTACCTAAAACTCAGCCGCTAAATTCAGAACTTATTGGAACTTTTGCAAAACTGAACTTTTATTGAAACACAATTGAATTTCAGTGATATGACTTTGCGACATAAATCAAGTTCAAGTTCAAATCATTTATTTGAGCGCTTTTTACAACAGTACAATGTCACAAAGCAGCTTTATATTGTTAAGCCCCTGAACATCCAAAAAACAAGCCGAAGCGACGGTGGCAAGAAACAGATCCCTTGTTACATGTTTTTTATAAGGAAGAAACCTCAATAGAGCCAAGGCTCAATGGGGGACTCATCCTCTTTTATTGGCCCGGGCAGTAGTAACAGTGCAGGACACCATTGTACAGATGTCAGTTTTCAATAATTAGTTCATCGAGGCCATCCTGGCAGGACTGCAACGTCACTAGTCCAACAGAAATCCAGGTTCTGTCCAGAAATGTGCAAATAAGTTAATTTGTTTCTTGATCAGTACTCATTATGCAATATTATATATGAAGAAAAGTATATAGCCCTAGATATTTTGCTAAGGCACTACAGTTTCACAAATAAATACGCTAAACTTCAGTTACACCACAAAATAGTTTGAAACATCAGCAGATATACGGAGAACAGGCTCCTACAATCTCCTCATGATTGCACTTCTAGTTACTGGAGCAGGAGACTTAAATTTGTGGAATTCAGACATGACATAAGAGGCTCATTTTATATAATTAATGGACAGGTGTTATCAGTTTTAGGACAGAATAATATTGTTTATAATTTATTGTAAAATTCAATTTGATTTTTATTTCTGGCTTCATTACATACAGAAACTATGTATCTGTATTTTTAGCTTTGATGTTGTGGGCAGTTGAATGTGTTTTCTTGAATAGATGTAGAAATATAGGTCAGTTGATTGGGTTCGGAGTCTCTTTGATGTCTCAGGCTTCTGATTGGGGCAGATTGAACACTCCGATTTGATCTTAAGCAAATGCATTTCATTTAGAGTCTTTGAAGCTGCCTTATCCCAGATTTTGTTTGGTTGCATTGTGTGGTGATTAGGTTATGATTAGGTTTTAGGGTTACATAGATGCCATGTTGTGATGAAAGCTTCAGCGATGGTTTAATTAAAGGTTTTCAAAGAAAATGTTTATTGCTATGTCTGTTTCAGTGATTCCGGTAGACATCTTGTGAAGTGCTCATTTGCTTAATTCAATAATATAAAGAAGAAATAATGCAATTACTGCTCATGCTGTGAAAATTTCATTGACAAAAAGAATTTTAATTAATTGCATTTGATTTTGATTGAAAATCATACTTGCTTCCTTTGGCTTTATTCCAATGTTTTAAAGAGCTGAAAGGAACCATGAATTAGATTTTCCAACATAACTGAATATTCTGACATGTTCATCACAAGGATTCAAATATTTCATCTCACTCATTTGGGTTGATATTCGGATTTGGAATAAACCCTGAGAAAGCAGTGTCCATCTTCCAGCAGAAAAAAAGTTAATATTTTATTTAAAGTTACAGTGAAAATGATAAATCATCTCATGTACTATTTTAGAATATAAAGACCCGTAGAAAGGTCTGAAAATGACTAAGCCGAAATTATTTTAAACATCTTCAGAAGTCTTGAATATAATGAAAAGTAACTCATGTAAATCTTTTGTTCCACTCTATTGCAAAGGTGCACTATTGGATCTGATCACTGTGGACGGCATTAAAGTACAGTGAACTCATTGCCATTTTCAAGAAACCAGTTTGAGATGAGTTTTGTGGTATCATCCTATTTGAAGAGCTGGCATGGTCAGCAACAATACTCAAGTAGATTTAACTGAAGTAGCATTCAAACAATGCTCAATTGGTACAAAAAGGGGTTCCAAAGTATGCCAAGAAAATAGCCCCCACACTATTACACCACCACCAGCATCCTAAACTGTTAATAGAAAAATGCAGGATATATTTATGCTTCATGTTGTTGATGCCAAATTTTGACTCAACCATCTGAACGTTTTTTCAACTTTTTACTGTTTAATTTCAGTGAGCCTGTGTGAATTGTAGACTGAATTGTTTCCTTAACTGACAGGAGTTTACAAATCACATAAAAAAAAAAAAAACGGTTGTACCCTATTAAGTGACCAGTGTGTGTGTTTATATATATATATATGAAATGGTTTCAAATTGTTCTATAGTAGTTATGTAAGATAAATGCTTCTAAAATCTACTTTATATTATAGATAGTTAGAAATGCAAAATGTACAGGGTTTTAGAAGCCTTTACTAAAGACCTTATCACAGTATGTTGGGTTATTAACGCTTTGTGAGCAGTGTTACATTAATAGCAGTATAATCTAAATTGTAATCAGGTCCCTGCTTGATTAAATTAGATATGCAGGCTGAAGCTTATTTATGTGTTTGCATGGAGAAAGAGATATACTTAATTCCCTGTGGCACACTGTCCTTTCACAACCTTGAAAACTTCCTTTCCACTGTTAATTATGTTAACAAAAATAATTGCAGAATGTTGACATGGTATCTGTTAAAAATAAAAAATAACTCTGTGGTTCAAACTCATTGTTCAGTAATAAAATAAAGCAACACATTGTAAAGTTACACTAATAACTTTAATACACTGCCGAACAATTGTAATACTTTTTAATACAAACCTTATTTATTTATTAAAATTTTTTTTTACTAATAATTTGTACAGATCATTAGTTTTCAGTTCAAATACATACATATCTCTTTTCGCTGCTACACTGCATTTAAGGTTGATTTGACATGCTAGTTTTAATATTGTTTTATATACACACACAACATACCAGTTACAGGTTTATGAAATTATAAAATTTTACAGTTATTATATTAATGTACACAGTTTTCGTTGTGTAAATAAAATAAAATGGTTAAAATAAACAAAGGTTTTGAAATTTGGTACATAATACAATTTGTATCAAGAAATTCAGACTGTTATCAGTAATTAGATGGTATCGGTAAAAAGTAAAAAGATGGAATCATTATTTTATGTTAATGGTATTGTATGCCTGTATACATTTGTTTAGCGGCACTAGCAGTGCATTTGAAATGAGCGATTTGTGTTTGAATATAGAGATAAGAATAGAAAGAAACCTGGTACACACTTTAGTTAAACACACACTTGTCCAGGCCAGATTCATTAGATTGTTTTAAGAAAGTCTGGTTTTCATTAGTTATTTTTTGTTGTTTTTACCTGTCAGTTAAAGGTTGTTTCAGTCTTTGTATTTTTTTTGGCTTTAATTGAAGGGTACCAACAATTTTATGCACATCTGTATACAAATAGGGATATTAGAATGACCATCAACCGAACACCACGCAGCTTAATTTAGGGCATGTCAATTTGCGTTTGCTATCATAACGATGTAAAAATTGTGCCTTGTGTTGTGCAAAAGCCACTAATTCTCTGTACTCTCTGTATGTACTGTATTCTCCTATTCATGGGTGTGTTCTGTGCGTAACGTACAATAAACCAATTTGCATGTAATTTGTCATTTCTTTTAAGAGCCGGGTATTGTCTGACTTTGGTGGCGTACTATTTTAACAGTGCAGTTACCTGGAGTGCATTTACTGTCTCATTAAGTATTTAATTTTACTCCGAATTGAGTATGCACAGTATAGTGACCATCTATATGCATTCTTGAAACAAATGCACTTATATTTAATCACATTCAGTAGTGTTGGGCATGTACCTGTGTTGACAGTTTACTGCCAAGATTGCAATGAACGTCTAACTGTTGACGTCTGCCTAGGTTGTTTTCAGTCAGTGGTGCACCTGTGTTTTCCGTTGCCAAGATTTCAATACGCCAGAAATTGACCTGAACACAGCTCATTTTGAGACCACCATGCTTCTTGGTTTAACGTTTTTAAAGCTTAAATGCTTAAAACTTTTACACACATAATGTTAATATTATTAGCAATACAAGGCAATCAACTGAAAAAAAAACCACACTATTATTCTCATTTTTTTAAACTGAATACTGTCAGTCAGGTGTGAGGAGTCTGAACAGTAGCTGCTCATGCCAGTTCTCAAGCAGGCTTCCAAATGATCATCAGTAAGGTTTGGCCGATATCTGGACGTCATCATTTTCATGTGGGAACAGGCTGATTCACATAAGTAGGTTGATCCAAGTAGGTTGATCCACTGTGAAATTGTGGCACATTCTCTTTTGTTTGGATATTTTTCTTCAGTTAGCAAGTTACAAAACTGCCTTACAGAGGCCCTTGAATTTATTGGAATGTCAGTTCGCAGGGCTAAAATTTTGTCTTCCAAAGCAGATCTGACATCTGCATGTATCTGGAGGTTTGAATTCTCTCTTTCAGCTTCTTCCATGTATGCACCAAACAGACGTCTCTGCAGAGTTCTTGCACGATTCAAACAAGCAATTTTTGCCCACACATCCATCACTTTAGGCAGGACATAACATTTGCAACTACATTGCAAATGAGCCGTGATTGTGGAGAGAGGTTGTGGCTGTGCCACTGTGTGTGTGTACGTGTGTGTACACGGGCGCATATAAGTGCTTCTGATTTTGTGCATCTATTTCCGCATTTACATTTAAATCGCTAAAGCACGGCTAGCTTTATTTGAGTGTATTTTTATTTGAGACTAGCTTTAGTCAAGACCCTTGCCTATCCCCTGCATCCTTCATTTCTATGATGTGTTCCACAGCGATCTACTCTATTTTGCATTAAAAGCTGAAATTGCATAAGCAAAAGAAGTGTCATCAAAATCTTTTAGACAGCATTAACAGCTAAACTTTATTAAGGAACACAGGAGCATATACTTTTTTTCTTAAGCCATTTCTTTATAGTGTCATGTTACCTGACTGCACTTTGTAGATGAAAATTGCAAACTTAGTTTCATTCAAACTTTGTTTTGCTTGTCTTGGCCACTGATGTTCAGGTCTGTATAGTTTTGTTTATACAAACATGATCACATCCTTTGACAATTGCACCATGAAATTTTGAGTAAAATTGACTAACATGAATGAACATGACAAAAATAAATGAGTAAATGATGACATTTGCCAATGTTAGATGTAAGAAGTAATTTATGACACACATTTGTCCATTGCATTGTATTATATTGTAAAACAGAATGCGTGTGATAAAATGGAACTGTGTACCTTCCTGTAAATTCCTCCCAGTTGGTTTTGTATTTAAATCATATGAATATTTATTCGCATACCTTAATGCGTTGTTGATAACTTTTATTTCAACAACAATAAAATTTTCTTTAGCGGTCTTTAGTAGAAACACTTCGCAGAATGCAGGCATGCTATAGTTAGTAATAGCAGACAGGGGTCAGAACAGCTTTTTGTGTACTCACCACATCAGCAGGTAAGATTAGCCTGTGGTGAGCACATCAAACGTATCATGTGGGAGCTAAATTCCTTTTCATTTGGATGAGCAGATCCACATATATAGCTTATTGTGATGAATACTGCTCTGGTTTGCCTGTGGGAGAGGAAAATTTTGTGTTAAATTACTCTTAAGGCCATTTCTCACAGAACCTGCTTTACGATAACCTTGAAGTCAACTTTAAGCCATATTTTTTTTGCCATGATAAAGTTGCCAAACCATCCTTGCAATGGGAAATCAGACATTCAGGGATTCGCAAAAGGATTTTCAGAGATTGTTGAAGGACTATATAATTTCTTTCTCACTTCTTTACACACACACACACACACACAATCAGTTGTATAAAACACAAATGCAAACTTAAGTTGTGATCTGTGGTTTAAAATTCAGCCAACGCATCATACGAAATATTGCTTTAAATACATGAAACATTGTTGTGTTAAGTTGGGAACTGAGCTCAGGTGGTGAAAATGAATAACAAGAGTGTCTAGAGTCTAGAGGTCATTGTCTAAAATCTTCAGAACTTACAGTATAAAAACGATCTCCTTAAGCCTGTCGTTGGACCTGAGCTAACGAGTCATGTTGAATGTCTTTGAAGCTCAACTTTTAAAGCATTTACTTTTTGCACTGAAAATCTTATTTTAGGTGGTTCCTCCATCCATTACCCAAATCAATCCTTTTAATTATACGTTATCACTTGTTAACTCTGTGATCAATACTACACAAAGTCATGGTGCTGTGCCACTTGCAAGGGAATCATATATTTATGATCATCTGAATGATGTGACAGTGCTATTATTTAATTAGAACACCTGCCAAGGCCATTCCAGTAGGTCACAGATGAGATTCTAAATTCATTGATTTTCCTCTTCTATTACATATTATTCTGATTCTAAATATGAATACAGCTTTAATTCTTTTTCTGGTATGTTGTTTATTTGGTTTAAAATCTGATATGGTGGGTCAGGATGGGCTGTGCTAATTAATGTCAAGCTCATTTATTGCTCTCGGCTGCAGGTGGATTTGGTCTTATTTGCATCTAATTTTCTGGAGATGGGCTCATATGAGTGCTGCAGCCCCAGCTAGTTCTGGCTTATGTGTAAGCAGAAATATTAATGGGGGTTGTAGGTGGTGTACTGATGGCCTCTCAGGAGACTCATTGTTGTCTCTCTCTAGAGGAATGTGCTCAATTACCCTATTGATGGATGCCGATGGTATGGCGAGGGAAAGCTACCATTTCACCAAGTGGCAGGCTGCTCACTCTCATAATTGAGCCCCGATAGCATCAGCTATCACTGAATCCCACTGCAAGCCAAGAAACGACCTCTCCCATCTTTCCTTTCCAAACCCCAGAATAGGAACAGTCTAAATTACACTTGCTAATAGAATGCAGCGACACTGTAACTCTCCTCCCCCCATCCTTCATCCGCTTCTTTTCAGTTTGCAAGCAGGGACAGAGCACATTTCAATTGATATGAAATAAAAGACCTTTTCTTATTGGCTATGTGAGAAGATGAGCGAAGAAGTGGAAGGATTTAGCAGGAAGACGGGGTCGGTTGGTGTGCATTCATGCATGACTACTTCCTCTTGTTTTTGCCGAGCACCAGATGGGGACATCAATACTTAATGTGTGCATGCTACTTCATGCTTCCAAATAAGGGCCCAGCCTTGAATTTTATTCAAAGAAAACCATAGACTATAGCATCTTATAAATACGATAATCAAATAAGATTGTCTTGTGCTGTGCATCAAAGCAAACATAGGCATGATGTTTGAAATGTTTGTGAGAGAGCTGAAATACATTGTTGTTTAGCAGAATAGGTCGAAAAATGTCAGTCTGTATTAATAAAACAGACTTTTTTTTATTGAGATTAAAGATTGACTGAATGCTTGCTGGTGGAGCATTGCTTATAGTCTTAAATTATAACAGCTGTATTCCTCTCAAAAATTCCCTGCTCTACTTGTTTTATGGTGTATTCACAAAACATAATCTTAATTGAATCATTTTGGTACCAGTATTAATTCTTGGTCTCGGCAGATTGTTTTCATCCATTTCACTGAAACGTGGAGGTACATTGTACCCCCCCCCCCCCCACCCAGTCAATTCACGGCTGTTCCCAAACAGTCATTCATGTACCAGACCCTGATTAGTTATAGTCTGACGGAAGACAACATCTACCCAAGAGCCCCAGCAACACGTTGCCTCGAGAGGTTGTTGCAGATTCTCTCCAGTCTTGATGTTAAAATAATTGATTTGACCCATTTTAACATTTGTCGTTAGTCACCGGGAGAGTTTATCTACCGTCATGCATTTAATTATCACGAGAAGGCAAATTAATCGCCTGTGCGCTCAGTTCTCGCTCCCGGGAAGGGACAGCTCCCTTTACCGCTGTCAAAGCTATTAACACAATAACGAAACCGCAATTAGATTGACTTTTGGACATAGCAGTCAATTACATTGCCTAAAATAGGGTATCTGAGTGACTGATAAAGCAGTTTTTGTCTGATAACAACAGACATTTCTCACCTCCATCCCTTTAAAAAGAAAGGGCTCATTGCTTTTATTGCACCAGGCTCAGTCAAATACGTCCAGCACAAATCCAATTTTTTTTTTTTTTTTGGACTGCTGGTGTCTTGTGTAATCCATCAATATCGAAGTAATACTTCGGACGAAACAGAGCCCTTTCGTAGAGTTAAATTTTTTATGCACTTTTCTCAGTTTTGTGGGTAATTTTCATGAGTGTAGTAGCTCAGTGGTTAGGGTGTTGGGCTCAAAAGGTTGTGGGTTCCAATTCCAGATCCCAGGTCCAATGTGGGTCCTTGAGCTTAATCCCCATTGCTCCAGGGTTATGGCTGACCTGTGTTCTGACCCCATTAATCAAGCTCAAATACTTAAGTAGGGATGAGATCACAGATTTGGTTGGTACAATTATTTATCATGATTAATATGATTATTATGCAATTTACTTTACAAAAAGATGTCAGAAATCACTTGATCAATGTATAGTTATTTATGTTTATTATTTATTTAATGTAAACATTGAATAACATTTTGTTTTGGAAAAATAATATAATGCAATAAGAATATAATACAAAATATTACATTAAAAAGTATGAAAAAAATCAGTGTTTCTTAAAGTTCATATTCATATCCATAAACAGACAAAGTGTGTTTTTTTTGTTTTGTCTGAATTGCATTAAAAGTTTTGGGTATTGGTATAATATTAATTTGTCTTAAAATGTCATTATGACTTTGTTAAGGTGCTCTTACGATTATTTCATTATGACGTTTTTAATCACGATTAAAAGTAAGTCACTTTGGGTAACAGCATCAGTGTTAAATGATGAAATGTAACTGTAATATAATCAGATGGTTTTCTCCCCATTTCTTCTACAAATTATGATTACAAACACATTTTTTTTTCTGGGATTAAGAGTGACGTCAGTATAATTGGATGGAGAATGAACAAAAATCGATGAGAGGCTTTAATTTGATCTTTTACATCTGTCCTAACATTTTATGCACCCTGTCGTCTGTTCATGTTTTTGAAAGGGCAGCGGATGACTTCAGCTGACATATAGTGTTATTCAAGTGCAGAACAGCAAAAATGAGATTTTGTGTGTATTAATAATTGAGGGATACAGGCTGTGGTAAAATTGGAATAATACTGAATATTTAAATATCTTACATCTTCACAAAACGTTTTAAATTGGAATGAAACTGCTCGATTTGCACACAGCCCATTGAAGATGTGATATTCAAGCATTTTTCTTCAGAAAATGTAAGTTCTCCAGATGACTTGCAAAATGTCTTTTTATGACTTCTGCGTTGTTGTAACTACTTTAATTCCCTTTTGTGGGACATAAGCTTCTGTTAGAATCATGCTGGGAAAAGAACAAGTCATGCTTAGGAACAGAACAACAGTCCAATCGGGAGTTTACACAATTAAAAGGCCTGTAATAAGATTTTTGTTATTCACACGGTGATGGCCATTTAACTCTGCTAATGTTCACCTCTATTTATCGCTACTCTTAGACTTCCTGGGGGCCAAAGCTTTTTATTGGCTCCCTACCTGCAGCACTTTAATACATCTCTGTTCAAATTAACAGATGTTTGCATTCCCATCAGAATCAGATGTACTATATGGCTGCTGAACTGTGAACTAATAACAGCAAAACAACACAATTTTCACAGTAAGGTTAAATTGGGTGTGATGTGATATTTTTTTAATTAATTAATTTATTTATTTTTTAACATTAGCATAAACAGTACCAGTCAAAAGTGTGGACTTATCTCCTTCTTGCTCCATTATCTATTTTCTTCACTTACCATATAGATAGACTTTATAGTTTTACAATTCCAGACTGTAGAACATGTTTTCTTCATTTTTGTTATTCACCTGTTGGTTCTCGGTTTTCTTTTGGCCGGGGCCATCACAGAACAGCTATAATTTTGGTGGTGTATTGTTATTGTCAGTTCTGTAGTGACACTGATGTGGTGAGGGTTTTTTAGTGCAGCAGTGCTACTGTAGTTTCATTTAAACATCTTAATGACACTGCTGGGTTTGGAATAATGCACCAACCAAATACCTGCTCTGTGATGCTACTATTGAGGTCCTATCATTAGAGAACAGAGTAAGACAGGGGGGCCAACACAGTATGGTGTAACCCAGGTAATAAAAGCATGAGTATTAGAAAGTAAAGTGGTAATTAAGAGTGCACATAATAAACTCAAATTAGCACTTAAAATAACTAGAAACTTCAATTAAATATGTTGATTAAAATATTACATATAAATAAGGACAATGAATTGGCAAAGGAAGAGAAACTTTTATTATTTTAGGAACATTCCAGCAATTTCTAGTGCACCACACAACTACAGCCAATCAGGTGGTAATACGTCACTGTGCGCGGGAAAATGCGGCGGCTCTAGACCTAGTTCGTCCTTTTGGATTAAGCCTTCGTCGGGAGCAGGTGAATGTTAAAGCTTTTCTTTAATCAAAAACGCTAAGCAGCTGAACCTTAAAAACACTTTGTAGTTTGGTGATGGAAGAGTTAAAAGCTTGAACCCAGCTTTTGCATCGGTCAGGTTTTTTGGATAGAGTTCGGATTGGATTCCTTCTCTACGTTTGATAGAGAGCCTCCCTGAAATCCGACTCTGAAAAGGCTGTTCACAATTGTTGTGGACTTTACTTTCTAATACTCATGCTTTTATTACCTGGGTTACAATGTACTGTAGTACACAAACAGATGGAATACAGTCTGTAAATGTCAAATTACAAAGCCCATGTGTAAGGTGAGTCGAACTGATAACATGGACAATAAGCCTAGCAAAAAAGAGGCGCGTCCAAACTTTTGACCGGTGCTGTACAATAAAAGGTTACAATAATAAAGTACAGCTGCTAATATAACCTATTAATGCTCTGGCAATACCAAAAGTGCCACGGGAAACCGTACTGCACTAACTTTATTGTCCGCCATCTCTGGATTTCATTAGTATAATTTTTACTTTAACCTGTCTTGCATATATACTCTTTATTCTGTATTGTGTAGCTTGTTAACCTATTGTAGCAACTGGGTCCTAGGAAATTTTGTTTTATAACCTACCGCTCACAAATGTTGAAATAATAATAAAATACTGAGTAAGTTGAAGAGACTGGATAAATTAATAATAACTTTTCAGTATTTTCAATCAAATCTGTTTTGTAAGCGCATAAATGCCTTTCCGTACATTAGCTTCTTTATTGCTTTTAATTTTGCCACTATGAAAATTATTGTGGACTGTTGATTTCAGCAATCCTAATGCCTGTCTCATATTTTTTAATAATTTACTTCTTCAACTAGATCATGTTTTTGGTCTTTTTCATTGATGGGTTACTGGCTCTGGAATCTTAATAAAAGCACTTAACAGTAACAATGAGATTTGTGCACTTGTCATGAGCACACTGATTAAGTTTGAAGCAACTGGTAAACACAGGGATGTAATTTTGTGGTGAAACCACAGAGTTTACACTGAAACGTATTCTTTTTACAAATCAGTGAGATCTGAAAATCTATAGATTGTGTGTCCTACACCCTGACCACTGAGTTACATCACCCCTATTTTAATATTAGTTTATTTGGCTGATTTGTTTTGGACAGAATTGTGTGTTTTAAATCTTTGTTTAGAAGTTCTAACCAAGTCCACGCTATAAAGTCTTTAAAAGTCAGAGACATTTCCTTGTATTACTATGAATTATTTTTACAGCAGCCCATGTTGGTTGGATTTTGCCAAAAGGCTTTTTTTTGTGTACTCTGAACCCCATAACCCAGTTTCAAAGTTCCAGCAGCATCCAGTGAACTCCATCTACTTTATTTTATATGTAGTCTTTTATTTCGCTCAACTTACAAATATGTTATTGGCATGGAAGAGGAGTCTAAATGTAGATTTGGAGACTTGGTAACCCTAGTGCTACAGACGTGGGTAGAGTAAAAATGTTATCAGTAAAAGTAACATGATTTAGAAAATTATTTGCTTAAGTAGGAGGGTGAAATGTGCTCATCCAAGCACCTGCTTGAGGAAGTAATTATTTGGTTATAAAACTATGTAGTGTATTAAACACTTACTATCATAAGAAGATTACCGGTTAATAAATGCTAATGTCTGATTTAAACTTGTATATGAAAAGGCATTTAAGCACTCTAAAACATTAACGAGAGATTTACTGGGAACAGACAGGTTGCTTTATGCAGACAGAAAGCCTATGCTAATTCTGCATTATGTGTATAAATCTATTTTATAGCTTATGGGTTTCAATCACAGACTGTCACATATTATCATCTGTTTATTAATTGTTTATTACTGTTATTAAAGTTTTTGAGTCTATATATATATAAAATAAAGGAAACACTTAAACAACACAATGTAACTCCAAGTCAACCACACTTCTGTGAACTGAACCTGTCCAGTTAGGAAGCAACACTGATTGGAATCAATTTCACTTGCTGTTGTGCAAATGGAACAGGCAACAGGTAGATTTGAGAGGCACTTAGCAAGACAACCCCTATAAAGGAGTGCTCACTTTTACATTTGTTCAGTTCTGTCACCATAGAGGTAGCATGAGGTAATGTCTTTAGTTTATAAATCAAGCTGAGATTAAAAATATTTAATTTATTACCAAGACTATTGGAAATGTTTGAGGTGGTGCACATTTTACCGACTATTTTTTGCTACTGCTTTTTTCTTGGCTTGAATTTACATTCTTTTGAAAAAAGTACATCATCTTTGAATATTATGGTTTTATATATTAGGACAAACAAATATGGTATTTAAAAGTTGAGTTAATTAATTATGGTATTAAAAATTAAGTTTATCAAACCTCAAATTACACCTTGTCATTTGTTTAACAAAAATTAAGTCAAATTATGAATCGTTGATTTGTAAAACCACTTACTACAGCATTGACGAAGTTTTGATGTTCTGTATGACTTAATTACTCTCACATTATTCTTGTTATATTGGCCACACTGTTCATCAACTTTTGTGAGCATTTGCTTATTTATTTTTTTATTTTTGTGCATTTTGTCTAAATTATTTTATTTTTTTCCCTTAAAATGGTGAGGCTGCTTTCATTAGTACATTGTACTAATTTGTACAACAGTTGTTTTTTGTCAAATGTGGCACAGTCCATTTTGTGGACTCCCCCAATCCCCATTTTACATGTTTACACTGTTATTGTGGACATTCTAGAAAAACATGGATTGACCTACGGCTGCAACAACTAATCGATTAAATCAATAAAAATTTAATAATTGAATAGTTGGGTGTAAGTTATTGTACACATAAGTACTATTGCTACGCCCTAATGTGTGGCAGTAAAGCACCATTATGCTGGATGTTGACTGCCGTTAAAGAAGAAGGGAACCAATGTCCTTCGTAGCTCATGTGACGAATTTTGGAAAAAGCGTTTGAGAAAATGGCGGCGGTGAAAATGTTAGCACATGCAGAGAGAAAAATATATGACTGAAGTCAGAGAAAGTATAAAAGTATAGCAGCATCTTACATGAACGCCTTCAAAGAACAGTGTTGGGTACAAAATATGCACAGCAGCCCATTACTATATGAGCACCTGAAAAAGTAAGCATGTCGGAGTTTGGGTGAAACTAAATTTCTCATTTTTCTCTCACTCAGTGTTACTAGAGCCTGCTAGAGTAGTTAAACAATATTTTGTTTTTTTTTTAGTACATTTATATTACACTAGCCTTAGCATATTCCTCTGAGTTTCCCAACTTAAATGCGTCAGCTCGACAAGCAGTTCCAAAACAAGCCGTAGTTTTAGTCGAGCTAACATTAGCGACAAGTTTTTTTTTTTTTTTTTTTTCTTTCCTCCCCCCTCCGCTCTCGCAATGTTAGAGCCTGCTAGAGTAGTTACACAAGATGCCTCATTTTAAGTAAATTTATATCACTTTTGAATTTAGGGAGTTTTCCATACCATCATAAATGTGGCGGCAGTTAATCAATTCAAAATTATTTTCAATAATACATTTAAAGCATTTTTCAAGGTGTTATTCTGATTCTTGCATTGCGTGTGAGTGCCACAGCGTCACAGCCAAGTGTCACAGCCAAGTGTATATTTACATTACATACACTTTTCTCTCATTTGTTAGTCATTTGGATAAAAGTATTTGCTAAATAACTAAATCTAAATGTACTGTTGTTATTAAATATTCATGACAATTAAATTAATGTAACTTTTGGGTTAGTTCTTCGTTTTAACTCTAATAATAGTAGGTCATGTATTCCTAATACAATTACAACATTATTTCTCTAAAATATTTATTATCGATTAATCTGTTGATTATTTTTTCGATAAATCGGTAACCTCCATTTCATTCACCACTGCTAAATGGTGGCATGACCTTCCCAACAATATCCGTAAAGCTGACTCACTTAACATTTTCAAGAGACTTCTCAAAACCCATCTCTTCCACAG
>JAOUQT010000047.1:11157768-11184357 GCA_025769995.1 Xyliphius kryptos
ATTTTCAAATGTAACTTTTTATTGACATTATCAAAGCATGAGTGCTGGCTACACTGGGTGAACAACCTGTTGACTACCACTTCTCTACATCCTCCTGACGGAGGAGCACTCATCATTTGCCATATGTTTTGCACATTGTGTAAATATTTGAATCAATGTAATACATATTTTTATACATGTTTAGCACATCCATGAGCTCTATTTTGTGAATAGTTTTAAATATAAGTATACATACGCTGTTATGTGTCAATTCACTTTGCTGTATTGTGAACATACTGTTGTAGAGGATGTTTCAAAATCTCGTAAATATACAGAGGAATGACGAACACAGCCTAAAAAATGTGTTTTATTTCTTAAGGTTTTGAACAACCATGCTCCACTTATATTTATGCATTTTGAATAAACAACGTTTCCTTCGCTAACATAAACATCAGCAACTCTAGGGGTTTATTGACTGTTGTTTTAATCAGATTATTAAAAGAAAACTTCATGTTGCTATGCCGATATGTACCACAATGTACCACCAAACTAAAAATAATGGCCTTCTTTTTATGACCTCCACTGTTTACCTAAAAAAAAGGGTTTGATAATTTTTACAGACTTGTTTAGTTTGTGGTGTAACTCTTCAAAAGTTTCTTATGTCTGAATCAGTCTGATTTTAAAATTTTACTAAAAGTGAATTTGATCTACTTTGACATTTGTTTTCAGTATTTGTATAAAATTTGGTTGTTTTAACTAAAGAAAATTATTCTGAATTCAGGCTAAAAACCTAAAACTCACTTTGTGGTTGGGATTTTTCTACTAGTGAAATCACTTCAAGACATTTATTAAATAAATCAGATGGAAGGGCCACAGGAGGACAAGCAAATTCTTATCATTACTTTGTTAAGCAGAGCATTCTTACTAAATGTAAAAATTCCCTGAGATACTTCTTGCATTTACAAGAAAGAGAACTGTGAAATTGACCCTAAAATTGAATCAAGATACTAGCAAATATTCTAAGAGACTGTTGATAAGTTTGCACAGTATTTTATAAAGAGGAACATCAAAACATTCTGACCATAAACAGAATTTCTCTGTGCCTGGATTTAAATAGGACATTTGTAAACATCATCAGGCTTCGCTAAACACTGATTGTTGCATTATTTCCTTTATTTTCATTTCAAATTACAAAATAAGCACCATGTGATTACCAAGTTGCTACTTGGATGTTCATGAAATTTAGAATTTAGTTAGTCCGTGGTCTCCATTTTGCTAAAATACACATCATCTGCAAAGAGTCCACAAGCTTGAGGGCAAAAAAGTTTTGATTATATAATCTATTATTAATTTAAGTGCATCTAAATACCTGCTGGGGTGATTTTGAAAGTATGACTATAGTGTATAATCACCAGTAACCAGTTTACTTTCTAGCATGCTCCTGAATTGTGTAAGGAAGTTCTGTGATGAGATGGATGTTCAGTAGACATAGGAATAACATGGACTTTGTGCACTCTGCTCAAAACCAACTATCTTTTTAATTGTGACGTGAGAATGCTAGCCACTCTGTCAGCCTGCCTAACAATTATTAAGGAAATCTGTTTATTTCCCTTTCAGATAAACAATTTTCACACACGTTTCGTGTAAATAGGGGGAAAATATTACACCGCTGTCTATGAAAATGAGTTGTAGCAGTGTGTTTCTAACTACAGTTTGACAAATAGTAGACCAAGGAGAGTATTGTTTACAGGTTTTCTCTGCATATTTACTCATAATACTGCATTCACAGTGCATTTGTTTACACTGAAAGCATAGTAAAAAAAACAAGGTCAGCAAGTGATATAACCCATAAACACAGTGCCAACATCGCTGAATCATTCATCATACACATGTTGCAATGGACTGAGAAAAGTAATATTTAAGGGGATTAGATAATCCGTTTCTCCTGGGTTTCATAATGAAATCGGTTGGAACTAAGATTTCCATAGACAAATTCAAAAGCTTTTTAATTGTAATGCATAATTGATTTTTTTTTTTTTTTTTTTTAGAAAATCTTTCCACTACTTTCAGGTGATGTGTTGCTCTCTGTGCGCTTGTATAAATATATTGAGGTATGGGTGAAACTATGTAGGATGTGTATAACTCAGATTTGCAAAATTTCAAGATGTGAGACCAAAACTGCACACAAAAACTCCAAAGGCATATACTTTTGTTCAAACAGGAGAATGTCACTGAAGAACTAGGCATGTGCATTTAGAATTGTTGTTGTTGTTTTTCCACATGTTTAAACAAACTCCTCCACCCACAAAACCTCATTTCCTAAGTGCTTATACGTTTTAATTTAGTATTTAACTAAATCATGTATCTCACAATTGCATATTTTTATGAACTATGTCTTTAATATTGGATGTTAACAAAGGAACTGCTTTTCCAAATACACAGTTAAATTACAATGTTTGTAAAATCTGTCATATGTTGTATTGCTTAAATGAGCAGTGAATATAAAGAGATTTACATAAATCAAATTATATCCAAGACAAACAGTCTGGCAATTTGTTATAACGACTTTTAAGCAATTAACTGTATAATAAAGATGCCTGGTCAATGAAAAAAAAAATTGCGTGCACACTAATAATTTGTTGGAACAATTTTATTTTAATCTTTCCTAAATTCCATGTTCCATAATGTTTTAATAATCTGACACCGAATCCAAATATTCTTTTCTTTCCCCTTATTTTTAGCTAAAATCTTGTATTGAATATAATTCATAAAATGTCAAACCACTTCATCAAAAGGTTCAAGTTCATTATTTGTCATTATTATTAAAGTAAATAAAAGAATAATGGATAATCAAAATATTTTAGCTTGAGATTTCAGCTTTCGTTCCTTCGATACAGTTCAAAAGGCTTATTCAGCAAAAAGCTCCATGTTGAATCCCACAGTTTGAGAACTGGTTGTTTTAATAGAAGGGAAACCTGTGAAATTAATATTTGGCCTTTCCAAAAGCTGCAAGCAGTGATTTGGGCCCGTTCCCAATGCATTTACTACCTGTACAAGCTTTGCTGTCGGGACATGGTTTAATTTATTTTAAGTCTTTTGGAAGCTTTATATCCGAGACACTGTGTGGATTTTAATGTGACAGGAGGGACATATGTGGCATGTGTCCTTAAAGTAGTTTAGGAAGAAAGGCAGCATGCAGCATCCAAATATACAGCTGCAAATGTTGAGATAAGAAGAATTTAATTATTTGTAAGTAAAAGAATTCAAAATTGTATTTGTTAGAAAGAGTTGGACTTTGTTTTATTATTATGAGAAAATGTGACTTACCAAAATATAGTGGACATATAGCAGATGAGAAAGGATGCAGGGCCTACTTGGTGATGGATTATAGTGGTAACATTTTGACTGCAGTTGGGACACGTCATCAGAGCAGGGGACCGTGAGAGAGCTGATAAGTCCACCACTGTCTCTGGGCTCTCTGCAAAAAAAAAAAAAAAAAAAAGAAACATTTATAGTATAACATTTATTCTCATCTTATTAGCATGCAACCCTAAGCTTTGACAAGCTGTACTTTAAATAATTCCATGCCTTTTCTGGTTACACGTTGCCATTATAGATGTACTCACAATAGAATGCAGAGGCGTTAAAGCTTATATATTCTAGAAAACTATAATACTTTTTGAACTGCTGTTAATTTAGACATTTTAAACTTTTATTTTTCTTACAGCTTCAAAAAAAGGCTTTTCTAAATACAGAACTGAATTAGAATGTTTGTTGAATATGGCACATAATGTCTGGCTTTAATGAGCAATGAATATAAAGTGATTCTCATAAAATCATGTCCAAAATAAACAAATTGGCAATTTTTATGAATTTGTTTCTTTTCTTATTTTATTTTACATACTGCATCAAGAAAAACGTTGGTGCCAGAGTAAAAAAAAAAGCAGCACTTATCCATTCCATATGATTGACTCAACAAAACTGTGTGCAATATTGAGTTGCAAGTGCATGCAGCTATACTATGTTATCCTTTGAAACAAGCATTCAGGTAAAATTAATTTTTTTTTTTTTTTTTTGCCAGGCTCATCATTTTATTCTATAAAATTCCATTAAAAATGTTTCTTGCTGAACACATTTGCATGTTCACAACAATAACCATAAAAATGTCTGAACATTAATTTTATTTTTTAAACCTGACTCTGAAGCAGATGCTGATTCAGAGCTTGTTAAAGAGGTCTATTTTTTTTGCCTACTGTGCTTTACACACAAAAAGAATTTGTCCTTCACATATCACCCATCTGTGCAGTGAAACACCAGGAGGGACCACGAATCAGCCAGAGACCCTCAGGTCACAAGCATACAACTTCCCAAATTATATATATATATATATATACATAATGTACCATTTTTCTATGATAAAAGCATATTACAAATGCTCTCTGTTTCTCTTAGTGGACACAGTCTTAATCAAGCAGAGGCAGAAGTAAGAAAACTCCACAAAGAAAGGGCCACCCTACAAACAAAAAAAACAAGCCCAGAATGTTCCGGATGTGAGTCAAGAGCACTAACCACTGCACCACCCAGAGGGAATTAATAGAGTTAACGGAATACATATAGAAGGCTGTTTTTACATGTGAATGTAATGCCGGATTCATACAGAACTTACTTCCCAAAGGTGAGCTTATTTTTTCCCTCAGCATGGTTTCTAAATATCTACTTATTCTTGGAAAAACTAGCCACATGGTAAAACCGGTTGGGTTTATTTGTTAATTCTTTGTACATGTTTGTTTCAGACACAGATGCAAGTGTGACTGACAGCATGTAACCATTTTTATTGTTAGTTTGAAACGCACTTTGATAAATAATAACTTTGTATTAGGGAAAGCTTGTACCCTCCATTTCCCTGAATCGTAGGAATGATCTAGGAATGATAATCAAACGTTCACATAGCATATTATTATACCCATTATTAATGTAAACATTCGCGCATCAAATCATGGAGGTGTTTGTTGCTGGTAAAGCACTCAAACCTTTGTGGAAGTTTGAAAGAGTTAGTGTTACATAATAATAAAATAATGATAATAATAATATCATTATTATTATTTTCAAAATAACCTTATGGTAATTTTTTAAATTATGGTTTCTGGTAAACCAAGCTTATTGTCCTTTTAATAATCAGTTAATTATTGTTGAAGTTAATTCATGGATAAACTGTGTCTTATTCTTAATTAGTTTCATCTGAAATTTGCTTATTCAAAAATAATTAATTCAGAAAAACACACATATATGGTGTGTCATCTCTATAGCGGTTGGTGCACAGGTAGAATGAGAAGAGGAAGATGTGAGGCAGCTAACGTAAGCTAATGCAATACGGCATGCTACAAGTTGCTCCTCAACAGCAACGAAACATCTGACTAAATGTTTTTGATCCCGCAGTACCGCCTTGCATCCCGTAAACTTTAATGAAGACATTTTTAAAAAAAAGTTATCTAGCCAAATAAGCAAGTCAGTGAGTGACTTCAATGAAATGTGCCTGTAAAAATGCTTGCTACCCAGCATACAACGAGTATTGACTAATATAATTTAAGAGGGTTGTTTAAAATGTAATGGCCCTACATCTTTTTCTTAAAAATCATTTAAGCATATTAATCAAAATAAATGATATTTGGTGTCAATATAAACAACTGTTTAAATCTGAGATGTATGTTGTGATGAGGCAACAATATCCCACCCAATTGGGTGATGTGTTCCCTGATCCATTGCAACTCTGCCATCTATTAAAATGATTTGTAACTTTATACACACGAGAGAACCATCAAATTCCTGCACCAGCCCACTTGATATACCATTGCATTTTCAACATGACAAGGTGCATAAAGAATGTGCCTTAAAAGCCCAGAAGTGTTTCCAATGAATCAAAAAAGTTTCCATTGCACCAAAATCCAGTGACAATAAGTATCAGAGACAGGGTTTGTTAGATTAGAAACAGGCTGAAAAAAACTCTTATTGCCCAAACTGGATTATTTATATCACTTATTACAGAACACAATAAGGATAAAAGACTCTGTGTGTTAAACCCAATATGCTTTGTTTATCCAATTTAATTTAGAGGCGATGAACCTCTGTTTACTGCAGTCTTTTGCAGCACCACATTCTTGTTCTTGTGCTCTCCCTCCTATTTCTTTATTCTCCCAGTTTCTGCATCATCATTAGCAGGCGCTCAGGCAGGTGAGTCAATTAACTCGCTTACATCCTGAGCTCTGTCTCTCTCTTTTCCAGCATCCGCATTGCTGCCTCATTGTTATTTACAGTGTTGTACAGGACTTTTGTATTTCAAATATAAACATATTGTTATGCTAAAGCACTTGAAGTAATTCTACTTTCTAATGTATTTATTTTGGTTAATATTTTAAATAATTTTGAATCATGCACATGTCCGGTCTGTTACAGAAACCAGACCAAGCTAATAATTGCTATTCTAAATGTTAAACTTGTCAAGGAAGATTGTCAGGACAGGAGCTCAGCACTTTCAGATTAGCTTGGGATGTTTTCAAACATTTGAATCTATTTGTGTGCTTCATGTTTGTTGTTACACTGTACATCTAACTGGTTTGACTGTTATACCTTTCAGGGTTTATTTAAACAATAAGGCCCTCGAGGTCGTGCATTATTGTGAATAAACAATGGGAAAGTCATCATCATGACTGACACTTTATCACCACAGTGAACTCATTTCGCTTTCTGGAAACGACCATCACCCAGGAGCCCAAGTGGAAGCCCACCATCACCTCTTTCATCAAGAAGGCCCAGCAGAGGATGTACTTCCTGCGGCAGCAAGGATTTTGGTGCAGTTCTATGCTGCCATCATCGAGTCGGTCATACCACTGTGTGGTACGCTGGAGCCATCACCAGGAACAAACAGAGACTTCAGCGCATTGTGTGCTCCGCTGAGAAGTGATTGGCTGCCATCTTTCATCTCTCTAGGACACTGGGGTGTGCAGGTCGGATCACAGCTGACCTCTCTCACCCTGGGCATAGACTATTTGACCCTGTCCCCTCAGGCAGGAGGCTGTGGTCCATTCAGACCAGAACCTCCAGCCATAAGAACACTTCATTTCCCCTCTGCTGTTGGACTCATGAACAATAACATCAAGCTCATCAGATCTTGTTAATACAACCCTCTACAAATGCTCATGACCCTATTTATGCATCGGTCTGTCCGCACTGACCATTGCACTGAAAAGTTGGAATCTTTTTATTTTTTTTTTATTTTACTTTCATTTTATTCTGTATGCATGTTTTAGCACCAGTACTTTAGCAAATCCCTAATATTGTGAACCTGTTCACTCATATGGCAATACAAAACCTTCTGTTCTATTCTATTCTTTATTGGCAGAATAGTGCTTTTACACCTCTTTCCTACTGTACAACCTCGAGTGCCTTATTGCTTTAAAAAAAATGGTTACTATCACACTATAATAAAAAACAAAGTTTGATTCAAAAATGCATTGACTAAAAGCAAAATCACTAATAAACCTGTCATAATCCAGTCCATTTTTTTTAATGAACCCTGACCCTATTTAAAAGATTTATGGTTTCTTTAACAATAAAATACTGCCAGCTAGTGGCCAAATAACAGAATACAGTTTCTGAAAAACAACAACAAAAAAGTATATTTTAGCAATTAGTATGTGGGTTATTGTGAATAATGTCACGGCTAAACAAGCGCCTCAGCCAGTTAGATTTAAAGACCGGAACTACCCATTTTATAAAGTATGTTATACATCATAATATTGTGTACATTTAATTGTAAATAATGTTCAGGATGACTTTTGGTCATACGTAGGATGGTGTTACTAGTAACTTTAATACAGACGTTTAATGATGTTTACTAAATATAATGTTTAATAATGATTATTTGCATAAGCCAATTTTGTTAACTTTATACTTCATTAGTTGAAGAACCATATTAAACAATATCACCTTGCTTTGAAGTTAGTGTGTTCAGTGGTTGGTAAAAGTTTCCATGTAAGTGTGGCAGCATGTAAAAATATCAAGGGTAGTGTGGGGTGATAAATCAATTACAATCCAGTTCATTTTAAATTGTATAACCTTAATTAATACTTGTATGTAATAAGGCTTTGAGTTCACTTTTAGTTTTGTAATGGAAAACATTATACTAACTTTGAGAAAACATTTAATACAAAATAACAAAGATAATTAACAGGGTGACAGTACAAGTCATTGTTATTGTAGCCTTTCATGGTTTTTGTAATATCTATTATTGTATATGTTGCAATGTGCTGGATAATGACTTTATTCTCTATCCAACAGACAGCTTACCTTCAGAAATGGTTTCATTATTCATGATCCCTTGCAATTCCAGAAGGACAGCGTGCCAGTTCTGGATCTGCTGTTGTGTCATCACAATCTCAGAATCCTTATTCGACTCCGTGTTTCCATTGTCTGTTTCAGGTAGCTCCTCTGCATTTTGTATCATTGTTCCTATCTGTTCAGTAGCAGGTAATTTATAAAATGATTGATTCAGTGTCTCTGGTGTCTTCCTACAGTAAGCCAGATCGAAATCATTATATAAGGTACACAATTATGAAAAATATTGTAAACCCTCAAATATCAAGCATGCAAATTGTAGTTCAGCAGCTGGTTAATAATTGCTTTTTAGCGACAGTCTGCTCAGTATTGCTGCGTAGCAGTGTCAGATCTTGAAAAACGATTTATTCATACATTATGAAGTAAAAATTAGCATTACCAGTTGAAGATGAGAAGCACTCAAATCCCAGTCTCGAAACAAATCAGGATAACCCATAAACTAAACTTCATATAAATATGTTGAGCTCTTCCAGTACATCATTTCCATAATCTCTTTTCATTACTGAAAGTGTATTTGACCAAATGGAACACTTTGTTCCAGCACGATGTCTGAGCTGATGGGCAGAAGGGTACAATTGGCAATTCAGCTTACAGATACATGCAAACACAAACAAATTTTAATGGGGCATTGAACAAATGTCATGCTGATGTATACAGATGTCAGTTTTCTGTTTGAATCTACCTATGACTGTGCTGGTAAGAGATGGAGAACATTTTCCCCGTTAGTTTGAATATATTTCCATAACCAAATTGTGCAGGAATACTAGAAGTTATGTTGGTTATAGAAAAGAAAACTGTTATTTCCTTCTTCCTATAAAGCACAAATGGTTTAAATAAAAGGAAGTTTAAATACATAAAAATGGTATAAATAAATTTAATGTCAAATTTTAAAATGTAATCAACCCAGTATTAATAATTAAAGATAAAATGGCAGTCTGTTTGCTGAATTTTACTTTTAAATTTATATATCATGCTGAAAGAATTATTTATTTCTTGCCTCTGTATTTCTTAGTAATCTTTTTGTTATGATGCCATCTATTTTCTAAACTTAAATGTGCAGCGTTGTGGAAGTTTGAAGCTTTAGTCTGTGCATATACGTAAACGTATATTCTTAGAGCAGAGCAGGTTGCTAAAATGCTCCCTTAATGCAGATTTATTTTTTGTAACATTAAGAATATCAGACCAAGCTGTCCAAGTCATTACCATCATTTGTATTAACACTGCTTTTAACTGATCTAGAACTCCTGTCCGGTGTATAACTAACCCAAACACGTCCATATATCTCCACTACATAACTCTATAGTGTCTATACGTTTTTAATAGTATCCCACATTCAGTATATGTAATTACCCAAATTTGGTACATCACTTTCCATATTTTTTATTACTGTAGATGGACTTTGTGGTTTTACAATTACAGACTGTAGTTCATGTTCTCTATTGTTCAGGACCATCACAGAACAGGTATAATTTGGTGTGGTGTATTGTTTCTCAGTTCTGCAGTGACACTGATGTGGTGTGAGGTGGCTTTAGTGCAGCAGTGCTGCTGCAGTTTCATTTAAACACCTTAGTGACACTGCTGGGATCGGAATAATGCAACAACCAAATAATACCTCCTCTGTGGTGCTACTATTGGGGTCTTGACCATTAGAGAACAGAGTAAAGTGGACTAACACAGTATGCACTGTCGTATACGAACATTGGTAATTGTAGAACTACAAATTCCACAAAATGTTTAGTGGAATTGATAACGGACAATAAGTGGAGCAAAAAAAGTGTTCTAACTTTTGACCAGTATGGTTTTTATTATTTAAATCTTAATTATATTGATATTCTGTGATCTTGTTTTTACCATCAAGTAATCAGGTGCATGTCATTAGTTTTAAAGTACAATACTTACAACTAATGTTTTAGTGTAATTTTGTACGTTAAAAAACATTAAAATAGAAATGGGGATAGTGCTTGATTTAGAAAATATTCAATTATAATTAAAACCTCCTAAAAACGTGTTCCTTTTGATATAAATTTGATTTGTAATTGCAGGTTAATTTTTAGAACTCCAGGTTGAAATTCACAAATGAATCAAAACTATAACATCAGTAGCCTATAGGTGTCACACTTGCTCAGTGAGGTCAAAAGATCTGAGGTGACTTAACCAATAGCCAGAATTTGGGGCAGCTGAATACATCTTGTTCCAGTAGATAAGGTTTTTTTTAATATCCTTCAGAAAATTTGTTGTTCTAACTTCACACATCATACACGTTTTAGAGTAATTTCTATTGGCAATTTATATTAACAAAATATAGACAAAGGAATTGATAGTTGATCTTTATTTTTCAAATGTCTCATTCAGTTCCATAGTCATAACATATTTTTTTCTCACATGATTCACTGCAATCCAAAGCTTTTTTTAGTCATGATATATAATGTGTGTGTGATGCATATATTTGAGTCTCTGTGTAAATCAAGCATCTGATAGACCAAAATATTCAGTGAGTTGGTGTATTGATTTTTCTTTTGCAAAGCTGGCCCAAAGTAGGGGGGAAATGAGTTTAATGAAAGATGTTGCAAAGATAAAAAAAAGCTGGACCTTTTTTGGTAAAAGTCAAAATTGTCAAAATTCAGAAATGCCAAAAGACTAAGAAAAAAAAATCCTTGTGCCTGATTTTCGAATGTCGATTAGATTGACCCCTTCTGAGTACAGTAGCAATGGCCCTCCAAAGACCATTTGTACATAATGTGAATGTCTCTAAGTAAAGTCTAAAAAAAATTTGTTTTAACGTTTTATATTAGGTAAAACACAGAGTCCCACTTGAAGCTGACTGCCTTTCCACTGACTGACAATAATTAACCAACTAACTGGTTGTGTTGAGAACAAAATAACATAAAAATTAACAAAATGTAAATCAAAATGATTATCCCATGGAGGTCTATATTTGGAATCATACTCCAAATCAAAGTGGAAAATCAAATGGCAGGTTGATCCAACTTCAGTGGAAATTCCTCAACACAAGTTCAAATATGTGTCCTCCACGTGCCTGTATGACCTTCCAACAACACCTGGGCATGCTTCTGATGAGGCGGTGGATGTTCCCCTCCTACGGTCCCCTCCATGTCTCCTGGTGTACTGGCTTTTCTCCTGGTATCTGCTCCATGCTCTGGACAGACAAAACAAACCTTCTTGCCACAGCTCGCATTGATGTCCCATCCTGAACAAGCTGCACTACCTGGGCACCTTCTGTGGGTTGTAGACACCGCCTCATGCTACCTTTATGGTGAGAGAACTGACAAAATGCAATAGTGACCAAAACATCAGCCAGAAAGGATGAGAACAGAGGAAAGGTGTGTGGTCACCACCTGCAGAAGCACTTCTTTTATAGGGGTTGTCTTTCTAAGTGCCCGTCATTTCTACCTGTCTGTTCCATTTGCACAACAGCAAATGAAATTAATTCACAATCAGTGTTGTTTCCCAACTGGACAGGTTGATTTCACAGAAGTATGGTTGACTTGGAGTTACATTGTGTTGTTTAAGTGTTCCCTTAATTTTCAAGCAGTGTATGTTATTGGATTATTAACCAAGTTTCATTGACTTTGTTTCCTTTAATAACAATTTTTTAAGTGAAAATGTTAAGGACACCATACAGAAATCTGTAATTGGCAGAACAGACAAAAGTGCAATAAAAAATTTTCAGTGGTTTCAGTAACAAACCAAATTTTTTTTGCAATAATTTATATTGTTGCTTGTTGAAAAAAGTTGGAACAGAGGCATAACAAGGCAGATATGCTATTAGTAACACTGTTCTGAAAGGTTGCATAATTATTAGTTTAACTGGTTTTAGGTGAGCTCATCAAAAAAGAATATAGTGAGCATCCACCTTAAGCATGCGCTTAGCAAGCAGGGAGGGGTCATGATTCAACACTCTGTGAAAAACTTAAAAATGGAATTTTCAGTCAGTTCCAAACTATTTAAATTTTTTTTGTTTTAAAGACAGAACTGCAAATAATTTTACGATCTACAGTTTATAATATAAAACAGAACAAGGATATCTGATGTGTAAAGGCAAACAGAGTAAATCACAGTTGGATGTGCATGGTCATTGAAACACTGGCAGTATTATTTTATTATTATTCTATCCTAATGGGCATATAGTCACACATACTATAATAAAAACATATTATTGAAACCCTCCCTTTTTTTACTTAAGTAAATAAACATTTTGCTTTTTTAATTCACATCAATGCCGAAATGTAGCACATTCTAAAACTTTTAAGCACCATAGTCTCTGTGGGTGTGTGTGTGAAAATGAGAAGCTTTTGTGTGTTAATTAAAACATTGCGAGCCACTTCCCATCGTTGAAAAAGCAGCTGGATGTTTGCTGTGAGTAATAGGAGGGGAATGAAATGCCTGACACATGCCTGTAAACCAGAGGTCTCTCTCATACTCATCTATCACACATTCACACTGTATCCTCACTTTACCTCTGTGCCTGTTATGTCCTGTTTATTTAATTTCTTAAGCTTTATAGCCTAAAAAAGAAATGGTGTGCAGGTAATAAAAAATATCAGAAGTATTCAATTCGTTTAATCTCATGCTCCAACTTTATCAAATTACTTCTCACTCTCAGTATTTTCTTCACCACTCCCTTGTTTGAGTCATTTCTTTGTTTCTCTTGTGTGTAAACAGACTGAGCTTCTCTTTCTTAACTGCACACACATCTGCGTAATGTCACATGCAGTGATGACATCACAGGGCTGAAGCTCACACACTGTATGTGCAGCCATATAAGCATCAAGGTCCCAGAGTACACGTTGTCCAATCAGCTTATCTGATTCCTTCAGTACAGTGTGCAGAAGTATAAATATAGCTGCATCAACGGTGCAGAGAAATTGCAGGTGGTAAAAGCAGAATGCATTCGTGTACTAAAAATAAAATCTTTTTTTAAATACAGAATGTTATAAGCACATTATTTGCGTAAAAATATAAATGTGATGTCATTTATTTTAGCTACAATGAATCTACAGTACTGTAAATAGTAAAGCCAGTAAACATTGGTTCCAGAAGCATTTGCAATAAAAATTTAAACCAGTTTTGCAAATGATTTCTAATAATGCGGCTCTGTCACTTTCTCCTTATCCTAATGGCATGGGTTGTTCTCTCACCTGTAATTTGCTTGAATAAAAGCATCTACTAAATGCAAATTTAAATGTAGTAAAGAAAACACTGCTCTGGTTACAATCCCTGATTTTGTAGTTAGTGCAGCCTTAAGGAATACAAGTCATTTACATAACTAATTTAATACTGTCAGCAACAAAATCACTCACAAATACAAGCTTTCATGTTTTCCCTAATACAAATGAGTTTTTCTCCAGGTCTATATACACTGCTCAAAAAAATAAAGAGAACACTAAAATAATGTCACGGTCTGCGCATCGGGAGTAAAGTGGGAGCTCGTCCGCATTGAGCAAGAAGGAGCAGGTTGCCAGGTGAGTGTAAATAAGGCTTTAGTTCGCCGTGTGGCCAAAACGCGCATAATTGGGGCAACCAACACGCAAACACAAAACATGAAAATAGCAATACTGGAAAGGGACGAAACGGAAGTCAAAGGTATATGAAACAAAAGTCCATTTCATGTGACAAAAGGAGAACCAATAAACAAACAGAAACAGTTAACTAACTAAATGGAAGACAAAAGGAAGTTAATTACTGAAAAAGACAAACAAAGGGAGGAAGCGCCCACCTCTTTTAAAAGCATCCAACGCAGGGGGGGGCGCAATAACGGGCAGGAGGCGGACGAGAACAGATCCCCGCCTCAGGTTCTCCATCCCTCGGGTGGACGCCGAGGCGGGCGGCACACAGTTCTTCGCCCCTAGGGTGGACGCCGAGGTGGGCGGCACAGTTCTTTACCCCTCGGGTGGACGCCGAGGAGGGCGGCACAAAGTTCTTCGCCCCTTGGGTGGAAGGCACACAATTCTTCGCCCCTCTGGTGGACGGTGAGGTGGGCGACACACAGTTCTTTGGCTCTCGGGTGGACGCAGAGGTGGGCAGCACAGTTCTTTGCATTTCGGGCGGACGATGAGGAGGGCGGCAGGAGTTCTCTGCTTGACCGGCGGTTGCAGGTTGTACTGAATTCTCCGACCATTGGGCGGTTGAAGATGCGCCCCAACCTAGGTGGTCCTCGGCTCGGGCTCTCTGGACTGGGCAGCCGACACGCAAACACAAAACATGAAAATAGAAATACCGGAAAGGGACGAAACGGAAGTCAAAGGTATATGAAACAAAAGTCCCTGTCGTGACAAAAGGAGAACCAATAAACAAACAGGAACAGTTAATTAACTAAATGGAAGACAAAATGAAGTTAATTACTGAAAAAAACAAAAACAAAGGGAAGAAGTGCCGTGAGGCGACGCGTTTGCGAGCAGGACCGCTTAAGGCAACGCGTAAGCGTGCAGGACCTCGTGAAGCGACGCGTTCGCGAGCAGGACCGCATGGGACGACGCGTTCGCGAGCAGGACCGCGTTGGGCAACGAGTTCGCGAGCAGGACCGCGTGGGGCGACGAGTTCGCGAGCAGGACCGCGTGGGACGACGAGTTCGCGAGCAGGACCACGTGTGCCGATGGGTTCGCGAGCAGGACCGCATGAGGCGACGCGTTTGTGAGCAGGACCGCGTAGGGGCGCCGCTATCCTGAGCAGGACCACGTGACACGACGCGTTTACTAACTAATTGGAAGACAAAAGTAAGTAATTACTAAAAAAGACAAAAACAAAGGGAAGAAGCGCCGTAAGGCGACGCGTTTGCGTGCAGGACCGCGTGAGGCGACGCGTTTACTAACTAAATGGAAGACAAAGGGAAATTAATTACTAAAAAAGACAAAAACAAAGGGAAGAAGCACTGTGAGGCGACGCGTTTGCGAGCAGGACCGCGTGAGGCGACACGTTCGCGAGCAGGAAAGGAAGGAAGTTAAATACTGAAAAAGACAAAACAAAAGGAAGAAGTGCCGCGAGCAGGACCGCGTGGGGCGACGAAGGACCGCGTGAGGCGACCGCGTAGGGCGACGCGTTCACGAGATGGGCCGCGTGAGGCGCCGCGCCGCGTTTGCGAGCAGGACCGCGTGAGGCAACGCGTTCACGAGCAGGACCGCGTGGAGTGACGCGTTCGCGAGCAGGACAGCGTGGACTGACGCGTTCGCAAGCAGGACCGCGTGAGGCGACGCGTCCGCGATCAGTATCGCGTGAGGCCGACGCAGGGCCGCGTGAGGCGACGTGTTCGCGAGAAGGACCGTGTGGGGCGACGCGTTCGCGAGCAGGACCGCGTGGGGCGACGCAGGGCCGCGTGAGGCGACGTGTTCGCGAGAAGGACCGCGTAGGGCGACGCGTTCGCGAGATGGGCCGCGTGAGGCGCCGCGACGGGTTCGCGAGCAGGACCGCGCGAGGCGACGCGACGGGTTCGCGAGCAGGACCGCGCGAGGCGACGCGTTCGGGAGCAGAACCGCGTGGGGCGTCGCAGGACCGCGTGGGGCGATGCAGGACCGCGTGAGGCGAAGCATTCGCGAGCAGGACCGCGTGGGTCAACGCAGGACCGCGTGAGGCGACGCGTTCGCGAGGAGGACCGCGTGACAAGACGCGTTTACTAACTAATTGGAAGACAAAAGGAAGTTAATTACTGAAAAAGACAAAAACAAAGGGAAGAAGTTTGGGAGCAGGACCGCGTGAGGCGACGCGTTCGCGAGAAGGACCGCGTGACAAGACGCATTTACTAACTAATTGGAAGACAAAAGGAAGTTAATTACTGAAAAAGACAAAAATAAAGGGAAGAAGCGCCGTGATGCGACGCGTTCGCGAGCAGGACCGCGCGGGGCGACGCTGCCAAACAAAAGAAACCCTGCTAAACAAAAGAAAGAAAAATGCCGCTCACCTGGCAAAACTGGCTCCAAATTTAGGTGGTCCGGTATTATGTCATGGTCTGCGCTTCAGGAGTAAAGCGGGAGCTCGTCCGCGTCGAGCAAGAAGGAGCAGGTTGCCAGGTGAGGGTAAATAAGGCTTTATTTCGCCGTGTGGCAACAGGAACAGTTAACTAACTAAATGGAAGACAAAAGTAAGTTAATTAACTGAAAAAGACAAAAACAAAGGGAAGAAGCGGCATGCGCTTCTTACAAATAACACCCTCGATCTCAATGAATAAAATTATTCAGTTGAAAATCTTTATTTAGTCAATAGTAGAATGCATTAAGAACAAAATAACACAAACATTAAAATTTAAATCAAAATGATTATCCCATGGAGGTCTGGATTTGTAATAATAATCAAATCAAAGTGGAAAATCTAATGACCGGCTGATCCAACTTCAGTGGAAATTCCTCAAGACAAGTTAAAATGAGGCTCAGTAGTGTGTGTGTCCTAAACGTGCCTGTATGATCTCCCTACAATGCCTGTTCATGCTCCTGATGAAGCGGGGTATGTTCTCTCCTACGGCCCCCTTCATGTCTCCTGTTGTACTGGCCTGTCTCCTGGTATCTGCTCGATGCTCTGGACACTGTGCTGACAAACACAGCAAACCACTTGCCACAGCTCACATTAATATGTTACATTTGTTATATAATAATAATAATTATTGTTATTATTATTATTATTTATTAGCTTGTGTATTTGTCTTTTTATATATTTTTAAATGTCATCACAGTGGGACAGTGAGAAACGTAATTTCGATTACTTTGTATGTCCAGAACATGTGAAGAAATTGAAAATAAAGCCTACCTCTCCTTCATTAAAGTGCCATTCTTAACGTGAAGTAACATTGTGTTGTTGAGGTGTTCCATTTATTTTTTAAGCAGTGTACTTTGATCAAAGTGATATCAAAATTATAGTATTGTAATAAGTGATCTACTTGCCTACAGTATTTACACAGTGAGAAATTTGTCCAACCCATCCATGCAGTGAAACACACATATACACACACTGAGTAAATTGAGCACATGTGGTAAGTTTGGTGGGCAGTATTGTACACGGGGAGCAATTTAAATTAGGTGCCTTGCTGAACGGCACTTCAGACATAGCACTTGGCGGGACTGGGAATCGAACCTGTCATCTTTACTACAAGCGAAAAAGGTTCCGTAACCACAAGCCTACGACTATGTGATAAAAAAAAGCATGCATCTCCACAGCTGACATCTCTGGTTTGTTTATTTAATAAGTAACTAAATGTAGTTTTAAAACATTTTTTTTGTAGTTGCAACTGACACCAATATTATATTTATACACAGCAGTGGATATGATTTCTATTAAAGAAAGTTCCTTCTACAGTACTTGATAATAGTTCTGTTTCATCTGTCACATCTGTTCTCATGCAGACAGGCTCCATCTTGCTGCACACCCTTTAATGTGCATGCGGTGCTGTGTACTGACCACCGCATGGTGACTCAAATGGCTGGTGTGTGTGGGTGCTTGAACATGCTGTACATCAAAAGCCATTTCTGTTTTGGTCTTGTCTGAGCTCATCTGACCAGGCAGCTTTTAGTATAGTTCAAAAAACTGTAATGATACAATGATGAACAATGCCACATGAGCTTGGGAGTACTTTACAAATCATTGCCATCTAACAAAATGGCACCGTATTAAGTGACCTAAAATGGTTGCAAAGAACAGGCAAAATTATTTTTTTGATCAGAGTATAGGTGGGTTTTTGTGGCCCAAACTTTTTGAAAGAGATCAAACCACCGTGGGAATGTGTTCTGTGGTCAGATGAATCAACATCATTTTCAAGAAAAAAACTGTTATCAAATTCCAGGTACATGTTTGAATATTTGAAACCATTATTTAGTGTGTAAACTATAACAAGTGCAAAATACAGCACCTGTGATGGCTTAGAGTATATAGAGACTACCCACTGCACTACCCACTATACCCACTGCATGGTTCATCTGCATAAACTGGTAGACAAAGTTATTCAAAATGACTAGTTACCAGCTTCATGGTTGTGGTCAGAGTACAGAATCAGCCACAACACCAAGTAATGTGACTTTCCTCTGCTACTCAGCTTTGGGTCGGTTTGCTTGCATTTTTTTAGCTAGAGTTTTACTTTATTAATTTCAAACCCAAACTATTACTAAGTATGTTATGGAACACTGATTGCAAATTTGGTACAGAGGTGATGTTTTGTCTGTGGCATGGTCGAACTGAGTCAGAGGCTGTCTGCACACTGAAAGAGGAGCATTACTATATGTGAAAAGAAGGTGATGAGGCCTAATCACATTCTGTTTATAGCTGCAGAGAAATACAATATAAGCAAAAGAGGACATAGAAACAAATGCTGTTTTATACACACACTGATTACTGCCTCTAATCTGACCTACTTCATCTGAAAAACTCAATTAAGAAAAGTTGTTTGTATGACTAAAAACAGCTTATTGTGGGCACAAATAATCTATAGTATACATCTATGGCTTGAAAAGTCTGGGGCAGTGAGGAAATATTTTCTCTGCCCTCAAACAACAGTACTGTAAATGTCCTGCTGTACTGACTGAAGCTAGATCAGTTGCTGGATTATAATAAAGCAATAAGGCACAAGAGGGTGTGCATTATTGTAAATAAATCACAATAAATCAATTATTGTCAATAATTCCCATTATTCATTCACAATAATACACAACCTCGCAATGCCTATTGCTTTTACGAAATGGTTACGCTTTAATAGAAACATGGTTTCATTCATAAATGTGTTTATTGAAAGCAAAATCGTTTATAAACTGTTATCCACAACCTAATCCAGTCCATTTTTTAAGGTGAACGCTGATCGCAAAGTAACAGGTTTCCAGTTTTTTTAACAATTAATAACTGCCATCTAGTGTTCAAATTACAGAATGCAGTTTATTAAAAAAAAAACCATGGAAAATGATTTATATTGTCACGCATTGATATGAATGGGAAGTGGTCAACCCTGATGATTTTAACCCCTATAACCCCTATTGGTTATAGTCAATAATGTCACGGCTGGAAAAACGGCTCAGCCTTTTTATTTTAGCTTCTAATCCTTACATTATGTTCACAAGAAAAATGGTATCATGATTGAGATTAGATTTAATTTGGGACGAGGTACCAAATACTCACTGTTGAACCCAGGAGCTAGCTCCTCCTGACAAGATTGCCCAGAATTTATTGTTTGCACCATTTAAACTAAAAACTGTTTCAGTAATGAACCTGTAAAATACACAAAAAGTAATTTTACTTATTGAACATAGACAGTCTGGAGTATTAATCTGAAGGTTGAGGGTTTAAATCCCAAGGCAACAAAAATGATCAGTGTTAGCCTTTGAGCTGGTCCTTATTAACAGTTATTAAGGGTGTATCTATCTATATGCTGTATCAGGGTTGTCCCTGTACTCTGACCCCAACCATTCAATTAGTAATATGAATTAACATTTTATTTGTATTAACCAGTGATTCTGCAGGATTGTGTCTATTCTTTGTCTCGTATTATTTCAGTAACACCTTACCTAAATTCTTTATTCATAATGCATTATACACACATTTATAAAGCTTTATAAAGTATTTATAATGCTTTATAATAGTTGTTATAAATCTTTGTTAATGTCCATTGATGTACATAACCACACTCATAAAGTGTTATAAGTGTTATAAGAACATGCCATAAGGCTTTAAAGTGACATAATGCATTAGAAGTGATCTATTTGTTACTGTTCATCAACTTATAAACATCAAAAGAGTCAAAAGTTTAAATAAGTTTATATTATAATGCATTATGTCACTTTGTGTCATAAAGCTTTATGTCAGACTGTTATAACCATTTATGACCATCATTATGAACATATTTGTACATTAACAAGGCTTATATAAGTGTTATAAATACTTTATAAAGCTTTATGAATGCGCTTATAATGCATTATGAATATCGTTTTAGTAGAGATCTTAATTCTCACATTGGACTCAAATTTTCCAAAATAATAAAATTTTTTATTAAAGACAGGAGTCTCAAAATTAACACAACTATTCCTCATCCAAAAGCTGTTTCCCTCCTGATATTGTAATGAACTTTTTTTTTTTTACCTTTATTTAAATTGATAGCTATATAGTGCATAAATTCGCACTTGTGTGAATCAGTGATGCTACAGCATCATGTCTCATTTTCCCCTAATACTTATTCTCCTAAAAAAAATTAAGGGCACACCTGGTTTAAATGATTTAAATTTAGCCACGCCCCATGGTCCTCAGAGTTTTTATCTACGACATATGTGAGATGTGAGACATACATGGTGGACGACAATCCAAAAAATAAGGGCAGCCAGATCCACAGAATCTGTGAACTTTCAACTCCATAAAACACAGAGCTAAATCAAACTCTTCTGTTTTTCTTGCTTTTTTCTTCTTTATTCCTTACCTATCTACAAGTTGGCAGCATGGCCAGTCGCAGCTGCCCTATTGAAAAAAAGAGAAATGGTATTTCGATTCTCCTGTTTGTCCAAAAAATAAAGTGGAATTGACAATGCATTTCACAGTCATGGCCAAAAGTGTGGACACCCCTGAATTTCTCACAGAAAATTATTGCAATAACACCTTTTGTTATACACATGTTTAATTCCTTTGTGTTTATTGGAACAAAACTAAAAACATATTTTTAAATTTTACATAATTTTACACAAAACTCCAAAAATGGGCTGGACAAAATTATTGGCACCCTCAACTTAATATTTGGTTGCCACAACCTTTGAAAAAAAAAAACTGTAATCAATTGCTTCCTATAACCATCAACAAGCTTTTAACACCTTTCAACTGGAATTTTGGACCTACAGGACAACTTGATTGGGGCTGCTTATCCACCATCTGGACTATCCTGCGTTGCAACGTTTTATCAATTTTTCTCCTCTGTCCACATCCAAGGAGATTAGCTACAATGCCATGGGTTGTAAACTTCTTGATTATGTTGCGCACTGTGGACAAAGGAACAAGCTCTCTGGAAATGGACTTGTAACCTTGTGATTGTAGATATTTTTCCAGAATTTTGTTTCTCAAATACTCAACAGTTCTCTTCTCCTCTTTCTGTTCTCCATGCTTAGTGTGGCACACATAGACACACAATGTAAAGATTGAGTCAATTTCTCTTCTTTTTATCTGGTGTCAGGTGTGAGTTTGAATGAGCCTCAATTTTGAAAAGGTGCCAATAAATTTGTCCGGCCAATTTTTGGAGTTTTGTGTGAAATTTTTCCTCTTTTCCTCTGTTTTTTGGTCTTGTTCCAAAACACACAAAGAAAAAAAATGTGCATAGCAAAAAGTGTAATTGTAATAATTTTCTGGAAAGAAAATTCAGGGGTGCCAACACTTTCGGCCATGTTTGTATATGTCTACATACCAATACCAATGATAAATCTATTTTTTATTTTATTTGATGATAAAACCAAATTCCAGTCACATTTTTAAAGCATTTGGTGAAGCTTAGGAGGCTTTCAGTTAATAATTGCATTATAGATGGCTGTTCTATGGTGTGATGTTGCTCGGATGAGTCCCCCACTAAGCATTGGTCCTCCCAAGGTTTCTTCCTAAAAAAAATAATATCATAACAGGGGATTTTTTTCTTGCCACTGTCACTTTGGTTTGCTCTTTGGGGATTTAGGCTTTGAACTCTGTAAAGCTGCTTTGTGACAACACACTGTTGGAAAAAAGCACTATATAAATACTTGAACTTACTAGTTTGTTGTTATTGAGGTAGTTTCTAGTGTGATTTTCTACACATTAACATCTTTTGCAAATTTTCAGCCTTGAACTATTACCTTCCTAACAAGCCTTGCCTTTAAACAAATCATGCCTTAGTTACATTTTGCTTACACAAATGTTTGTAAGAATATCTAAGAGTAGCAATAGTTTTTTTATTTTGTTTTGATTTAGTTAATTATTTTGTTTTCCTTTAACAGATCTTTTTAAATTCTGTCATCTTACTTTAAAAAGTTATGTTTTATGTCTTAAGGCAGCCTGAATCTGACTGTTTACTACACGTGCATGAATAGTAATAACAGAACATACCGTACAAAATTACAGAAGTCCTAGTGTTTTGGGTTTTAAAGCATGCCAAATATACAATTAAGCACTCCGACATTAAAATCTAAAGTCTAGTTTTCTCAACGATTTAAAAATAAACTAGTTTAAGAGAATTGTTTTTCAGCAGTTAGTGCAAATAGCTGTCAGCTTTGTCTACATTCCTTTCCTATGAATACAGGATTACATCCTGCAACATCCCAATTACATACCAACTGTACAACTAATTGAACAAACCTAAGGGCTTTGTTGTAAATCTAAAAAATATGTTGTTCCAGGACAATTTTTTCAACCTTTCATTTGAATTCTGAGATTTTTTCACCCTTGGTGATACATACTGTGGTGACGAAATCACCCTCTTAATCATTCACTTCCTGCTGACTCAGAGTCATTCATTCTTTTCTAATTTTTCTCACACACATATAGTAGTTTTGTTTGAGCTCCTACACTATTCTTGAGCGTGTATCTCTGATGTCAGTGTGTGATTCTGTTGCTGTGTCTTAGCCTTCATCCAACCCCCCTCACATTTTTTAAATGTATTACACATTATGCTCTTCACACAAATAATGTTACTATTGCATATCTAATACTTACAGTGTGATATATTTTTCATAATTGCGATTTGTGCCACAGGACAAGAGGAAGTGAAAGGATGAGTGGTGGGGCTTCTTACAAAACCTCCTGCTGTGGTAATGTCTGCTGGATTCCCGTTTACACTGCAGAGCAGAGCAGTGTGGATTATCATGCTTTTTACTTTAAACCTGCACAATCTAGATCTAGAGCAACAGTTACGGAGCCTTGGGTGCCTACAACCCCTGGTTTTATGATCATATACAATACCAGTCAAATGTTTGGAAATACCTTCTTGCTCTATTGTGTATTTTCTTCACTTACCATATAGATGGATTTTGTAGTTTTACAATTATAGACTGTAGTACACCTGTTTTCTTTGTTTTTGTTAGTCCTCTGTTCTTTATTGGTCAGGACCATAACAGAACAGGTATAATTTGGGTGGTGTATTGTTTGTCAGTTCTGCAGTGACACTTATGTAGTGAGGGGGTTTTAGTGCAGCAGTGCTGGTGTAGTTTCATTTAAACACCTCAGTGACACTGCTGGGATAGGAATAATGCGCCAACCAAAAAATACTTGCTCTGTGTTGCTACTATTGAGCTCCTGATGATTAGAGAACAGACAGTATGTAATGTAGCATACAAACAGCTATAGAGAGTCTGTAACTGTAAGACTAAAAGTTCATTCTGATATCAAAACAATGCTACACAAAGTCAAAGCCAAATCCGAAATTTGCACATTAATGCCAGTGAGTTCTTGGGGTCTGAAGTCATTGGAATTAGATTCACAGTGGTGTTCTGTAGCCGATTAAGATGAATTTCAAGATTGTTTTTGCAAAGAATAAACATCAGGTGCCAGACCTTAAAAAACAGCTACACTTTAAGAAAACTACAATACCAACATCTTTGATAGCAAGAAGGTACATATACATATTTAAAGGGTAGCACCGATGTGATATATACATTTTTAATATATAAGGATATATAAGGATTAAGAAAATCAGCATCTTTAAATTCAAAACAATTAAAAAAATATAATAAATACAAATGTGAATCAAAGGTGTGACCCAACTTTGTGTTTCAGGTCTCAATTCTTAATTTTTTTTTAACCAAAAACAATCCGATTTTTAATTATTGAGAACGGTGAAAATATAATTAATGTTGAGCCAATGAGTATTCAGTCATTAAGTTTTCCTAGGCAAGAAGTTGAGAGCGGTCTGTAATTTTCATAGGTACACTTCAACTATGAGAGTGAAAATTTCTGGAAATTAATAAGATTTTTTTTTAAGAATTTGTAAATTATTATAGAAATAAGTATTTGGTCAATAACAAAAAGGCAAGATTTCTGACTCGCACCTCATTGACCTCATTATCTGTATTAAAGACAGTGCCACTGCCTTAAAAACGCTTAGATTCTACACTAAATCATGGCTCAACCAAAGAGCTGTTGAAGGACACCATGAAGAAAATTGTAGATGTGCACCAGGCTGGGAAGAGTGAATCTACAATAGGCAAGCAAATTGGTATGCATAAATCAACTATGGGAGCAATTGTGAGAACATGGAAGACAAACAGAATCTCATAATCTCCACTAATCTAGGGCACAAGATCTCATCAAAATGATCATGAGAACAGTGAACAAAACAAACTAACTTGTTTGAAGGAAAAGAAGGCTGAGTTGCACTTCAAGAACATCATATTTACTGTGAAGCATGGGGGTGGAAACATACTTTGGTGCCCTTTTTTGTGCAAAGGGCACAGGACAACTGATCTGTGTTAAGTGAATAATAAACAGTTGTGAGATTTTAAGCCTAAACCTCCTCCAATCAGTGAGAGCGCTGAAGCTGGAACGTTGCTGGGTCTTCCAACATGAGATTAATTTCAAACCGCTCAGGCAATGAAGGAGTTGCTCCGTAAAAAGCATTTCATGGTCCTGAAGTGGATTAGCCAGTCTCCATATCTCAACCGCATAGAAAATATGTGGAGCGAGTTGAAAGTCCGCATTACCCAGCAACATCACCTAAAACATCACTGCTTTAGACGAGATCTGCATGGAGGAAATGAGCCAAAATAGCAGCTACAGTGTGAAAACAGGAAACATTTGACCCCTGTCATTGCCAACAAAGGCAATGTTCAAAAGTATTGAGTTGAATTAGATTGTCGAACATATACTTTTTTTCAAAAAGTTCTTCAAAAACCATACAATGTGATTCCCTGGATTTTATTTTGTCTCATAGTGGAAGTGTATCTATAATGAAAATTAAACCTCTCTTATCTTTCTAAGTAGAAGAACCTGCACAATCAGTGGCTGAATGTGTGTATGTACATTTTTTCTGATATGTAGAAAATAATGAGTTTGTATAATATGTAAATCTTAGAATTTGTAAATCAATCCTTGCTTTAGTTGCAGGAAGAAAAATCAATTGCAATAAATACACAATCTACAGTAAAAAATGCTAAAGGTTCATTATAAGGATTTGCAACTAAATGTAAGGAAAGTAAACAAACACACTGTAAGCCAAACTCGTGACACTACCATAGACATACAATATTTATTTAGGAACACAAACATTGATAAGTTAATTATCAGGTAGTCCACAAATATTGTGGGAATGGTATCAATACAGTCAAAGGGGAAAACATACATGAAAATCCATTTGGGACCATCCCAATAGATGAATCTGATTAGAAAAAGAAAAATAAACCCAGGTGTGGATTTAAGCTCAGTTACTGATAGTCAACTCATAAAAAATTATTTATCTTTTACATAGAAGAAACAAATCAATGTCATTTTTTACTTTTCTTAATTATCAGATAGACAATAAAAACCTGGATGAGGTCTAACTTGGACCTAAATTAAGACCTTTGTCCATCCAGCCGTCACACAGTCCTGGGATAAACCCAAAGAAGAAAATGAAAGAAAAGACCTGGGGGGAGAATTGTAAAACTAGGAGATCATGTAGAATTTCCCCCCAAAAGCAAGAAACTACAAAATATGAGATATATTTATATGAATACATCATGCAAAGTGGCAAGTCTGCTTACAAACATGTCATAGTAGTCTGGTTGTATGTAGTTATCAGTTTGCATTTGCCCCTACCCAGCTAAAAACAACAGTCTGATCCAAACGCCTCTATGCTCAATACCCCAAAAGTGTTCAGAGAAAGTCAAACCAAGAATGAAAAACATCCGTTGGTCATTACAGAGCACAAAAGAGTCCATGTACATATTGCAATCTAACACCCTTTGAAAACATCACTGGGTTACTGCATTAGGAAGAGTAGCAGGGATGACACCCTACGTAAAATCCGGCTTTATAAAATGTTTTCGTTCAACTAGTGCGATTCCCTGATTGGCTGAGGAAAGTCAGGTGATCGGTGAGGTAAGCAGAGTCCAGAGTCCCAGATTCCATAGTAAAAAGAGAACACCCTACTAACTTGTGTGTACAACACACACAACATATGAATGCTTGTGATGAATACTATGCAATAAAAAACTGCAAAAACAGATCACCCCTCCTCATGCAAAGTCATTTCATGTAATGATTAAGAGTAGAGAAAGGACACCAAATGTAAATCTAAATGAAAATGTGATGAAAGCTGAGTGTAATTAT